>CAUYRH010080588.1:0-25434 GCA_963574655.1 Perodicticus potto | reverse complement strand
GAATTAAACAAAAGTATGATGTGATACAGTACAAGTAAGACACTCAAGATAGGTATAATACTACTACTCACACAAAAACTTAAATTTCACCTCAAAAAAAATCACAAGACAAAAGAGAAAGCAATTTCACTGTTATAAAATAAGATATTTCATGCAAAGTATTAACTCTGCCCCCACAAAGCCCAACCTCCCAACAAACAAAAAACTATGTGGGAATACTGCTATGCTAACATATTAACCACAGTATAATCATTGATAGAAAAACAGTAATTGAGCAATGAATTAAATGAAATAACAAAGTTCAAACTATCATAAACTCATAGACCACAATGATTTTACCTCTTTTACCTCCTTTTTCGCACACTCAGTGCCAAACTCATCTTCCTCCTCTCAGTCACCCTCATTCCCCCCACCTCATTCTGCCTAAAACATTCCTCCACTTGCATTTGCTCCCCCACACAGGGAAACATCCTCCCCATTAGCCTCCTAGGGGCCAAGCTCCAAGTGGCTCAGCTCTCCCCCGCCTGGTCCCCAGTGCCTCTGCTCCATGCCCTCTTCCACTGCCACAGGCCTGCTGGGCTGCAGCAAGCTCCTACCAACTTGGCTTGCTGGACCCTGGCTGTGCCTTCTTTGGTCCACCCCCATGACAGCTGCCCATATATTGGTCTAAGACACAAATCGAACACACAACACACCTGATTAAAAGTCTAACATTTCCCGGCACCTAAAACCCAAACCTGTAGCGTGGCATCACAGGCCCGTGCCGAATGCCTTTCCCCTTTCTTTCTGGTTAGATTTCCCATGTTTCTTTCCACAACAACACTGTATGTCCTTGTTAACCAAAGCTTGCTTCAAGAACCCAAGGCTGGATATCCCACAGAAGCTTCTTAGAACACCAAGCTTCCATTAAGGACCTTGGCCACGTCTCCGTCCTCCTGCTGCAACTGTCACCCAGCATTTGGCCCAGGATTCCAGAGTGACAATTTCCACCTTCTATTGCTGCCAGTGGGCCAGCCAAATATACTCTATAGCCGTGTTCATTAGCAAGGCCTAAAGAACAGAAAGTGCTAATAAATTACCACTCTGCTCTCAAAGTATGTCAACCAAGGTCATCGTTATAGGTAAATTTCACCAGAAACCAGCACAGTGCTCTGGGAAAGCAAACATAAGGGGCAGATACTTCCTGGACAGGCCCTCAGGAATCCTTTCAGTCTCTGCTGATTCCCCAGTTACCAAGAAAGCATGGTGCCTACTGTATGGCTTAGTGCCCCGGAGCAGCGAAAGGCTCCCACGCTCAGGCAGAGGACTGAGCACAGTGTGGTAACATCAAAACGCTGCCCAGACACTGCATGGAATAAAGCGTACATAATGGATGAATGTCTCCACTCTCAGCGTCCTGAATTTCTACCTCAATTGTGATTAAAAGAACCCCAAGATGGTCTAACCCAAGCATGAACACAGGGTTATGGTAAATGGCATGAACTGGGGGGGAAGTGGGGGCTATCATGTGCAAAGGTAGGGAGGTGAGAAGGCCTGAGGGGGAATAGATGCCCTGGGCACAGGGCTTGAGCAGCCAGAGCCAGGCTGGGGTGGTAGCTTCACTCCATCCGCTCTGCTCTGTTATCTGATTCCAGAATCTAGGCAAGCGACAAGTAAGTTTTTCAACGCTATTTTTAGGGGTGAGTTTCTCTGCTTTGAAACATCTGTCTGCTTCCTCCTGGGTTTCATATCCCTATGGAAAAAGTGGTGGTAAGAGGAAGAAGTGAAAGAGAAAAAAAACAGATGAAGACAAAGTCTTATGTTATGTCCTACCTATCTTCTTTCTACCCAGAAGCAAGTTACTGATGCTGTCCAGGAAAGCTCCAGGAGGAAGAGCAGCTCCCCAGCCACAGTGCACTTACCTGCCCCGGGCCCTTGAGGCACTGCACAGCCTGCTTGTGGGTAAGGCCATACAGACTCACTCCATCCACCTGCAGGAGCCGGTCACCTGAGAAAGAGACAGATGTCATGTTCCCGGTACCTGGGGCTGAAGGAAGGACCCTTTCTGAAGGCCATTGCTGATCCCCTTTCATGTAGCCACAAGGAGCAGGGCAGGAAGCAGAGGGGCCAGGCGTCCCCATGGAGTCACCAGTCACCTCTCTGAACACCCTTTCTTCCTCCCTCTGAAGCATGTAACAGATCCATGATATAAAAGCCTTTCTATTATGGGCTCACAGAATGGTTGAGCCGGCTCTGTTCAACCTTATCCTATCTCCTATTTTCCTGTGAAACCATTTTTGAAAGTATTTTCAGGTTGCTTAGGTATTTATATCTCCAGGATGTTTTTCTTTCTTTAATTTCAGAAAAGGTCAGAGACACATGGTTGGTGCCAGAGACACTGGAATACTACGGGAAATGGAGATAAGATCCCAGGTGCTGCTTGTGGCTCAATCCTGACAGTTGTGGAGGATAGTAGAATCCACCCCTTCCATTGAGCAGTGGGAGCTGAGGAAGGGCAGAGAGAAAGCTCACGGTATCCCCCTATACTAGAGTGGGGCACCACAGCCAACTCTCCTCCAAGAGACTGCTTCACTCTCTCCTGAAAGCCCTATAGCAACATGCTTCTTTTAAGTCTTCTACTATTTTTATATCATCTTACATCTCCCAATGTGCCACTGCAAACATTCATCCCCATGTTAACCTATCAAGTGGTTCCATCATCGCCTTTCCAGGTGGGGAAGTCATGACAGGGACAGAGATCGTCTGCTGGCCCTCCCTGCCCAGTGCTCTGCACACTGTGGGATGCAGGGTTCCCACTACCATCCATCCCTCACCCAGCAGGATCTGCCCTTCCTTGGCAGCTGGCCCTCCGGGAACGATGGATTTCACGTAGATACCTCCATGGAGCACGCTTGTGTTGATGCCACCCTGAAAAGCACAACAACAACAACAAAAACCTCACCACCTGTCTTTCCCCTTCTGGGATCCTCCCCACCCCTCCCAACTGAAGGAGCCTCCACCTGCCCACCACTTTATCCCTTTGTCTCATCTCCATCTGGCACTACCTTCTGTATTCACCTGTGGTTTAGACTGTATTCCCCACTGAGCAGTAAGGTTAGAGGCCTACCAGAAATATAACAGTAGAATAGAAGCCGTGTGTCGGAGCTGTAGCTCCAGCCCCAGTGCATGGCCGGTGCTTGCTGACTGGTCATGTGGGATGAATCACAGCTTCTCCATAGGTAGTCACCAACAGAATTACATGTGGTTCCAGGCCTGAGGGCTTGTCCCTGGCATGCCTTGCTTACTTTGATGGGCCAAAGGATATGTGCATTTTGCATTGTAATAGACATTGCCAGATTGCATCCCAGTGTGAATATGGATGTACTCACATTTCTCTCAGCTTTGTATGACAGTACTATTTTTCTGCATCCCACCAGCTATATTTGGCTAAGCTGGTAGAGACAAAATTTAAAATTTCATTTTAATTCGTATTCCTGAGGCTTTTTATGGGGGGTTTGAGTGTCTTTCATATGTTTAATGGCCATTTGGATTTGAGTGCAACATTTCAAAAATTATTTTTGAAATTAAATTTTCCCCAAAGAAAATCAGAGCTTTTTGCCAGCCAAAGGAAATCACCAACCTCTTCTCAGCATACGAATATATGTATGTATGTACATGTGTATATGTCTATGTATATATACACACATACATGACATACCTATTTATTTATGAATAATCCAAAATTTGTCATGTTTTTCAGATAAGAAGTGGCTATGTTTGGTGTCTGATAGGATTGTTACCCCAATCCAAGAATAAATGGACTATATTTGGTACCAGCCTGTTCACTCCATGTGGACTCATAAGCCTTATTTCTTGGTTTCTTACTTATCTTACTTGATCCCTTAAAATCATCTATGGATGACAAGTTTATTGCAGGCGATGGTCCAACAATCCAGGTACCCCTGCTCTAGGTGCACAAAACCATCACACGGGAAAGCAAAGAATGCCCTCTGTTTACCGATCTCTCGAGTTTCCACTGGAATTTTTCCTTGGCCATGGCATTTCCTTACCTCTGAAAATTCCATTGTTTCTAATCAACAGTGAAATCCAACAATAGTGTTCCTGAAATCTAGCCCCATTCCAAGTCTCAAGGTAATGGATTTTTCCAATGCTCAGTAATAAACACAGCACTTTCCAACCTCTGATCTCTGGGTTTTCACCAGCTTTGAGGGTACTATTTCCCAAACCTTTGAGTAACTACAGCTACATGGGTAATCTCCCCCTGAAGGTTTCCTAGATAGAGCCCAAAATCCAATGCAAAGTGTCAGTCCTGATGGAGGTCTGGCTGATGGAACTTTGTCCCAGCCCTGGGAGGTCTGAGCACAAGGCTTCACCCTTATCCTGCTCTACACGACAATGGACTGACCCACTTGCCCTTGGCCAGATGGCAGTGGACTGCCCTGATAGTCTTTGGCTTGTGTCCCTGAAGCCCCACCCTGCTGCACCCTTCCTGGAGTCCAGCTTGACCTCAGAGTCAGAACACACCTCTAGTTCCACCCACACTGCCTCCTCATGTTGCTGGAGTTCCTTAGCTTCCCAGCACCTCTCTGCTGTCTTTGAACTCACTCCCATCACAGGCCCCCACTGCCTTTTTAGGTCAGCACTTGCACTTGTGCACAGAGAGCCCATTATGAAGGTTACTGTCTGAGGGGAATGCCCACACTGGCTCCAGATGGATATCTTATTAACTGCTTTCTAATCTCCCCTAACCACTCTTACAGTCACACTGAATCCAAGTGTCCCATCTTCTTTAACCAGCTCCACGAAGTAGATCTCACCAGGCTTGGTCTCTGAAGGTGGCGGAGGACAAGAAGAACCAGCATCCTGCCCCAAACAAACACAGTAAGAAAGACATGAAAGCACTTGCTCCGCCTAAGCAGACAGCCCCTCTTAGCTCTCGTGTGCTCTCAGGAGCAGGCAGCTTTGCTCCCCAGAAAGAGCACGGGCTTCAGGCTGGGCTAACAGGAGATTCATTTTCAGCTTTATTAGTCCCTCTTCATGTGACCTTGGACAAGTCATTAGGTCTCTTGAGACTCAGTTTCCCAATCCATTCCCTTGAATGAGGGCCCTCTTCACTGCGTGATTGTTAACGATGCCCTGCACTTAGCAGGGCTCCTCTCTCTGCTCATGATGCACAATCCATGTTAGAACTAAACCTTTCCAGGTACTTCCCGGTGGCTTTGCACCTGCTACCAGCCGAGGGATGGTTTGCTGAATACCAGATCCACAGCAGCTTTTTGAGGGAAAAGACAACTTCAGAAGGACTTTGGTTATTTTTTAGCAAGAGTGGCCATATTAGGTCTCTACTTGACAAAGGTTGAATGCTGTAGGGGAGTCCAAAAGAGGAAAATTGCCTACCACATACCAGGCATTTTGCTTGGTACCATGACCACATCCATGTACAACTTGTTCATTCACTCTTCCAATCATGAAACAACTTTTATTGAGCAACTATTATGTGCCAGGGACTATGCAAATTGCTGAGCAGATAGCAGTAATAAGACATACCTTTCTTTGTTCAGCTACTATCTAATAGAATAGAGACCCTTAAAGAACAGACTCCCAACCAATTAACCAATAACCATATGATAATCGTGATTATGATAAAGTGTACAATACCCCTGGAGGTTCTGAGTTGTTAGTGCCCACACTCAGCAAGGGAGAAGGGCTGAAATGTGAGCTCAGAGTCTGCCTGAAACAAAAACTTGGGGAGACCCAGCAAGGAAGGAGGAAGCCGAGGGTGTGCTGGGCTGGGCTGACCATTGCTGTCAGGCAGACAGTTCCTGCTCTGCTGGCCCCTGTGCCTAGAAGATGGAATCTGTTGTCCTATCTGGGTCCTTTGTTTAGTGTGTTCTGGTCACACTGTTGGAAAATATTATTAACTCTCAGGAAAACAAACAAGCTGAAGAAAGCTAAAATATTATTAATCAGGTAGAAGTGATTCCAAAGGGACTGGAGTAGTACCAGGCAAAGCCTCAGTTCTCCCAGAGACTTACCACACCCATGGCCTTGGGAGGTATTAATATTTGGTCTAAATTTTAAAATTCAAAGATTAGAACAACTGCTGAGGGCAAGACTTGATGTGAGATTGCAAACTTTACCACACCACAGAAGGTTATCTGGCCTTTGTCTCCATGGCCACGTGACCCAGAAGAGCATGGATTTGGACTTTACATTCCCTACAGCTGGCTGTGTGGTTGACTGTGGCCTTGGAGTGACACTACTCCCCTCAACTGCCCACCAGAAGTCAGCTCACCAGTTGGGTCTCAGACGCCCCAATCTGAAGGCTTCCTGCCAGAGGGAACCTCCCAAAGGGCATTCCAGCGTGAAGGTCTCAGCTCTGAAGGTCAACATCTGGGTTCCAATCCCAGCTCTGTCCCTTACTTCCTGAGACACTGTGGGTGTGTTCCTATGCTCTCTGTGCCTCAGGCCCCCCAGATGAGAGGCATTTGTGATAATAATTACCTCCCAGGCTTGTCAGGATGCTTTCACAAGCAAACATATATAAAGTGATCAGGATGCCCCTGACACACAGGCAGGTGAACGCCCAATTGATGGCAGCTATTATCATCATTCTCTTGCTGATCCCCTGCACCTAGTTCTCATGGGATATGCTGTCTGCGTGAACACCATGGCCAATCAGGAAGGGACTGGTGGAGCCCTGCTGCATGCTGGATCCTGGTGACGCAACTCAAGACACGCCACCCCAATGGCATATGGAAGACATTGGAGAAACAGCACTGCGGGAAGGCCTCCCCTGAAGCAGGTCATAACAGCTAGGGTGGATTTTCGGGCCTTCCCCAGAAGCAGGGCCCAAGACCCTCGGGAGAGAGGTGTCCCTATACCCACGGGAAAGAAGATCTTATCCCTGAAGACACAGGGACATGGAAAGGAAACCGGAAAACGGGCCTCGTGGAGGCTCCCCTAGTTTGTGCTCCTGCCCTCGTCTTACGACGTTTCCCCACAGCTCTCCAGTCTTCATCGCAACTGCTGCAAAACACACACAGGGCGAACTCTTTCTCCAGGTCTTCATTTCCTCGTGAAGGCTCATGAGTTACATCAAACTCATGTAGTTAACTTGTGTGCTATTCCCTGGCTTTTGCTACAGGGGGCCACCAGACCTAAGACGGGTAGAGGAAAGGACACGTTTCCTCCCTGCACTGGGCATAGCCCCTTTGTCTCCATGGCTCTGTGGCCAGGCATCATTCCCCCTATTCACAAATGAGAGAAATGAGGTTGAGAGAGGTGCCATGATTTGCTTGTTTCCAAGAATGGGAAGGGGCACACACCCAGCCTGGGTCAGGGTGGAGAGCTTATGCAAAGCCTGATGTCAGAGGTGCTGGCAGCCTTTCGAGAAACCAGTTAGAAGCAACTGAGCACCGTAGGACTAGAACGCCGAGCGCATCACCACCCCAAAACCTAAGAGGCTAGAGGCGGGAGGTGGGGGTTCCTAGGGAGTCCTATGGCAAACAGCACTTGATGGGAGCCGTGCGCATCAGTAGTGGGACACAGCAGACCTTTGTCAGCACAGAAAGTGGAAAGCCTGCAGGTTGCTGCTGGAGCCGCTCCTGCCAGAACTAACCAGAAGACAGCGAGCTGACACAGTTCACACACGTCAGCCATGCAGGGGCCAGAGCAGAACAGAGAAACTGAAGTGGTCTGGAGGGGCCAAGGGAACCTCTGCCACTCAGTGATCAAGGAGACAGAGGGAGGACGGCAGAGCTGGAACTGAAGCTTGTCATCCTCTACACCTAAGTCAGACTTCATCTTCTTCCACCACGGGGCGGTGATCAAGAGCAAAGCCCCTGAGTCACCAACTGAGGCGACTAATTGGTCCTCAATCTCCACCAGATTGAGGACCAATTAGAGGCCAAGAATAGGAGACACCAGATTGCCCATCCGTTGCCCTTGGCAGAAACCAATTTCTCCATCTCATCATCGGTAACAATTATGATTAGTGTCCAAGGACACCAAAGCCTCCAGCACCGAGCCCCATAGCCCGCACAGTGTGCTCAGAGCTCTGCCTTCTTGCCTGTATGTTCTTCCCTGCAAGCATGCAGTGTGAGCGCCTGCTGCCACCTTACAGATGAGGAAGCTGAGGGTCGGAGGGAACGAGGCCAATAGAGAGCAAAGAAGGACCAGGGAGCCAGGTTGTCAGACTGCTCAGCCTGCTCTCTTTCCTCCAAATTCTAGACAGAGCCCAAGGGATGATTACCTTCCGTGGCAGAGGGGAGAGCTGAGGCCTCAGCCTGGACATGAAGCTCTGCACCCGAGCCCCTCCTGGGCCCTCAGGATTCCTGTCCTGGTCTTGTGTGTGTAGTGACAAGCTTCCCTGGTGCCCGTTGCTCAGGATGTCCATGGAGATGACACCAGAATTGGCTGTGCTGCTCTTTTCTTCATTTGGGATATTTTCGCAAACACCTATACAAATAAGCCAAGAAGTTAAGAGCTTGAAAAGGCTGGCTTCTCAGCGGCATCTCTGTGGGCATAGTGTTTTCCTCCGATGACAGAGAGATATTTTACAGCTGCTGGGAACAACATGAGTTTAGCACCCTGTGAAAGATGGCGCATGTATAATAGAGAAAGGGAAGACGCTGGATGGGATTTAGAAACCAGAATAGAGATTACATAACCCAACCATAAAAACACAGGTGCAGCAGAAGCTAATAATGCCGACTCTCCCTTAATGTGCTCCTGTCACGTGATGGGTGCACATACACAGGGGGACACACACATTTGGGGGGATGTATATACAGTGCATATCTTCCTATCTTATCAACAGACCCACTAGAAAGGTGTTATCCCTGTCCAAACATGAGAAGACTGAGTCAAAAGGACCAAGTCGCTTGCACTAAATCCCAGAATATGGTGCGATCTTAAACCCAGCCTCTCCTGGAAACACTACTGAGCACATCTGTAATCACTATGTGATCCAAAAACCAATGTATCAGGTCCTTTGGAGGTGCTTGGCAATACCCAGACTGCGGGGTCCTGTGGAAGAAGGCTGGGCAAATGATTCCTATTCACCCCAGGTCTGGCTCTTGACCTGGCACAGAGCAGAGAAAGAACACGAGGTCACCAAACAACAGGTAGAATCTTGGGCAAGATATTTAAAATTTCCAGACCTCAACTTTCTTATATTTAGGATATATTTATTCTTATGCAGTTAATATCAATAAAAATATTGTAAGGTTGATGAGGCTGAGAGATGCTACATAGAGAGGATTTTACATATGTAGAGAAAGTTAAAATATATATCTAGGAGAATATATATTCTTTCATATATATTATATATGTCTCATATATATATCTATATATACACATATATATACACACAGCTTACTACATGGTAGAGACTCAGTAAATGCACCTACTATTAATATGTTAATATTAGCTGCTCAACAAATATATGTGGGAGGAACACATAATCATTAGATTTCTTTAGTCCTAGATATACAAACATACAAGTAGATTTACTACTTTTGATACAGACTCATTAGTGCCCAGAAAAGTGCCCAAACTCACATGCTGCATGAATTTGATTTGAATGCATTTGATTTAATGAATTTGATTTGAAGTTACTTAAATCTAAAGGTATTCAGCAGGGAGCAGTAGGGCCACGGCTTCATAATGCTGCATTCCTGGTCATTTCATTCACAGATGGCCCTGTCATTGTCTTTCTGGCAATACTGTAAGCATCAGTTCATTTTCTTTCCACACCGTCTATGAGAGATGAGGATGGGATTTATGATTGAATTGAAAAGTCCAGCTGAGCACATACTAAATGTCCTCCCTACTAAATGCATGAGCTGGGAGACCTTCTGTGGATAATTAAAACTCAATTCATTGTAGACCACAGTGGCTGCTCATGACAGGCCTGTTATCTGTCTGACCCAGACCTCCGCCTTAACCCAGCTGCCCCCACAACAGCAGCCTAACCAGATAGAAAATTGTGGCAGTCAAGGTTCTGCCCATGGAGACCCAGCCAGCATCACCATGGAAACATCTTCCTCCAGCCCAGGCCCAGCTGTGTGAGGAAGACCACTGTGATGAAGGCAGAGATAGCAACAGGTGACCAGGACCCCTCAGGGAGAGGATGTGTCATTCCCAGCCTTTGGGGGAAACCCGTTTTCTGGAATTCTAATGTGAGGCTGTTGATTGAGCACTGCAGACTTCAGGTGCCAATTTTTGACACCCCCATCATAGCAGGCCATCCTTGGACTATACTGAATTGTGATTTAGTCACCCACATGCGTTTCCTGACAAAAAAGGGGACAGTGTGGTTCCTCCTCTCAGTGGAGGAATTGCGGGGCTACCACAGGAAGAAGTGTGGCGGTGCTGGGAAAACCCACAGGGGTGGCTAGCAGCGGCCAGCCCCTGGGCCAGCTCAGACACAGGATGAAAGGCGCAAGGCTGAGGTCCCAGCACTGCCACCTCCCCCCACCTGCAGCTTCTGGCCCAGAGCAGCTGCACGGCAGAGTGTACAAACGCAAGAGTGAGAGTGTGCACGGTTTTCCAAGGGCAAGGCATATGGGTGCCTGCATTTAGAAACTAGAAAATGCTGGCTGGTGTGACATGAAGCATTTCTGTATAGAAGGGAAAGTATACCAGGCCCTTAGAGTGAGGAAGCCATTGGGGAGCCTGAATTTGCAGGCAGTCTGCTGTTAACTTATAGGATCATTCGACCAAAAAACAAGAGTGGTCCCAGGTAACCAGGGTCAGGGGGAGCTTAGCTACCCCCATTTACCTCTATCAAGTCCCCAAACCTGTCCCAAATAAACGTAATAATATTATTCTTTAATATTACATAGAAGCAGTTGTTGCTTTCTCATTCTTACCTAAATGATGAAAAAAAGCATCTTTAAAAAGAAAAAAAACACTTTACTCTTTGGAACGCGCACACCACGTAAGAGCAGCACACTTGCTGGGCACATTCAGCTGCACGAACAGTTCCCTGTCTCCTTCCCAGCTGATTGCTACACCTAAACCCAAACAATGTAGAAATCCCGGATAGCTGCTTTCAATAAGGACTTGGTTGACGATAAAATCATCCTCCCTGTGAGGAAAAGTGGGCAGAAGAACACACGGAGCTTGTAACCAGTCATGGCTAATAAAGAATTAGAATAGGCTCAGCGCCTATAGCTCAGCAGCTAGGGCACCAGCCACATAGGCCAGAGTTGACGGGTTTAAACCCAGGCCAGGCCAACAACAATGACAACTACAATCAAAAAATAGCCAGGCGTTGTGGTGGGCACCTGTACCCCCAACTACTTGGGAGGCTGAGCAAGAGAATTGCTTAAGCCCAAAAGTTTGAGGTTGCCGTGAGCTGTGATGCCATAGCACTCTACCAAGGGCAACATAATGCGACTCTGTCTCAAAAAAAAAAAAACAAAAAAAAAAATCCATGTGGACTTATAGATCCAGCACCTCGGGGTAATAATGGGCTCCTGAAAACAGACAGGGCTCTTCAGTTTCTGAAAGCAGGTTAGAACATACCTTTTGACTGAGAAATGATTAATTCTATGTTGTCCGGAGAATTCTGAATCATCCTAATAGCCATGTTGAACGTGAAGCCCTCCAGACTGATGTGATTCAGGGCTAGTATCTGCCCTCCTAGAAAAATAAAACATGTCAATAACCCCACCAAAAGAATGAGAAAGAGTGGTTCCTTAAAGCAGCTTCTCCGGCGATTTAAAAAGAAGATGTACCTGGTTTAATCCTTTTGGCTTCCTCTGCTGGTCCCCCAGGTATAATGGAAGATATAAAAATGCCAGGGTCAGCTCGGCCTGCTGAGTTATCTCCCTCATTAATGACAAAACCTATAATCCAAGGGGATATTTGATAAGATGATAAGGATTTTGCAGCTCAGAGAGGTTAGTTTATTTGCTTGAGATTGCACAGTCACCAAGTGACATTAGCTGGTTTATATTTGCACCCAGATCTTTTGATCTTCAGAGGATCCTTTCTACATAATACATGGAGAAAAGTGCCACATCAGTAGACACTGCTAAAGCTAGGAACACAACCCACAAATAGACAGCGGCTTTTGCTCCAACAGATAATCAGAGATAGGAAAAGGATGATTCTGAATCAAGTACCCTGTTTCAGTACCTTATTTGTTATATGGTTTTTAAGGTCTTACAATGTGGTCGATAGTAGGAGGTGAAAAGATCAACTCTTCTCTATCACTAAGAATCTAAATGTATTAGTGAAGGTTGTTTCACGGTATTAGCGGAGAAAAGGCTTTGTGCGTATGTTTCCATTCACCCCCCTAAAAGGTACTGGGCCTAAAAGGAAAACTTTGAAACCGAAGTCCCATTATTCTATAGGGGTAGTTCAAGGGGCAGGTCGGGAGGGGTGGAGGCAGGAATGATCATTGAAAAAGGCAGATTAAGAGACAAAGGTCAGGAAAGGGGAGTAGAAAAGTTGAAAGAGGAAATGGCACACACCTCCCCTGTTTGTCTAATGAGAGAACAGGCCTTGCCTGCGGGGAGGCCCTCTTACCAAAACCACGATGTGGATCGCGTTTCAGTGTCACACAAAGGATTTCTCGGCCTGGCTCAGCTATAAAGCTCTTGTTCCTGTTGTTCTGTGAACCTGGAGGTGGAAAGAAAGCACCATATTATACTTTTTCCCCAAATTATTTGGAACCTCATACAAAAGGAGTGAACAGTACTTCTCTCTGTGTGTGTCTCTCTCTTTCTTTCTCTCTCTCTTTCTCTCTCTCTCTCTCTCTCTCTCACACACATTCCTAAAAGGCAAAAGTAGTTTACATTTACTCTCCCAGCAATACTGGGAAAGGGTCACTGCACACACACCCCCAGTAGCCTCATTGGGTCAGTGTTGGTTCAGTTGGGCTTAAAGAGCAGAAGCAAGGGCAAGGTGGCAAAAGGGCTTGTTTTCTGTATGATTTACTAGGGTTTTTTTTTTCCTGCATTGCCTTGGACCAGACAGAAGATGAACAGAGACTTGCTGGCATTGAAAACGGTGCATCTTAGAAGGGACAGGCAAAACCTACTAAATGCAGAACACAAATTTTTTCACATAATAAACAAGAAAATCCCATGAAGTTTATGTCGAACAGTTGGATGAAAATATGTCAGATTGTATATGAAGCCCGCACACTGTACCCTGTGATTGCACTAATGTACACAGCTATGATTTAATTAAAAAAAAAAAAAGAAAAAAATGAAAACAAAAACACAGAAATGAACCAGCAAAGCCCTCCCATCTTAGAATACTAATGGTCAGGGGGCGACTGGCCAGCAAGCCAGCCTTGGTGCCTTGTCGTGCTCCCCCTGCTTGGGGTGTGGAGGAGCCCCAAACAGCGCCCTAAGGTTGTTGCCTGTGAGCTGGAGTCCTGGATGGGTCCCTGCATTGCTTGCCACAGCATACACAGAAAAATTTCCAAATGGTGACCCAACTCCACAATCCTTTCCATCCCCAGAAACCATGGGGGTACCTGGCAGACAGTTCATGGTAAAGAGCTGCCTGGCGGCATTCCAGATCCAGCCTCCAGGCTTACTGCTCATCAAGCAAAAATATTTTCCCTCATGTGGAATCTCCTTATCCCTAATTCAACCGGGAACTTGCCAGGAGGCATATCAGAGGCGAATACTGTCTAAGCTGTATATATTTTCCAGTGACTAATACATGATCTTCTGGGCCTGTGTGAAGAAGTGTAACTAAAATGGATAGTGCATTTTTCTAAATGTACTATGGTAAGTATTCGTCCTTCTGGACCAGAGTGCACAGATTCTCTTTGCCAAAGCTAACACATTTCCTACCTACATATCCAGCCAAAGCCAAATGTTGACTCTGACATTTCTTCCTGATCATAAATAGTTTTGAAACTAATTTTATAAAACAAAAAGATTGTGGACGTCTGGGAAGCAAAATGAAATGGTGGCGAAGGCTGTAAAGCAAGCTTCCTGCATAAGGCTTCCTGTACCCCAAACCTGCCCAGGGTGCCCTCATACCTGTGCACAGGCTCTGAACAGGCAGCTCAGAGAGTGAGTCACGAGTCATTGGCTTCTGGATCACACAGGCCATCTCTAGCTGCTCCCGGCCAGTGCAGGGGCTGCAGGGAAAGGCAGCAAGGTAAGACAAAGAGCCCCTTGGAGGCGACTTCTCAGCATTTCTGAGTATGAACAGGGGCCTAGGGAAAGCACCCTGATGTCCCATCCTTCAGTGGATCCTCAGCCAGACCCTGTAAGTGCTGATCTGGTCATCAACGTTCAGCAGGAGGGATGGTTTCAGAGTATGCCTATCTCTGTGGTGACACTGCAGCCACCCGGGTGTCATAGGAGCCTCCCATGGTCCGCCTTCACATAAGAAAAGTGGCCCTTTGAAACATGCATTTCCTCATTTACAAAATAAGCATAATATTCCTATTTCCCAAGTTTGTGATGGCAGCAAAATGAGATGGTAAGCATAAAACACCAGCACTCTCATTGCCCTGGATCACTTGAGCTTAGGAGTGTGATACCAGCCTGAGCAAGAGTGAGCTCTCATCTTTACTAAAAAAAAAAAAAAATAGAAATATTAGCTGGGCATTGCGGTAGTCCGAGAGACTCAGGAGGCTGAGCCAAGAGGATCGCTTGAGCCTGGGAGTTCGAGGTTGCTGTGAGCTGTAATCCACAGCACTCTCCCCGGAGTGAACAGAGTGAGACTCTGTCTGAAAACAAACAAAAAATAAAATTCCTACATCAAGACATGGTGTCTATTTCTGCTCCCTTTGAATCTGTGCTGACCTCTGACTATTTTAACCAGAGTATGGCAGAAGTGACACCATGCTGGCTTCAGGTCTAGGCTCTAAGAGGACTGGCCCTCTCCTAAGAGCCACCATGCAGAACCTCGCTGAGCACCCCATATGGATAGGGCCTGAGATTACACAGAGAAGGAGAGGGACCCAGCAAGCATCACATCCTAGCTATCCACACCAAGGGACTAGCATGTGAGTAAAGTCCTCCTGGATCTTCCAGACAAGCTCAACACCTGCTGACTGCCATTGGTGACTGCCGTCAATATCACATGAAGCAGAAGAATCCTCAGCTAAGCCTTGCCTGAATGTCTAACACAGAAAACTGTGAAATGGAATAACAAAATTCTTGTTGTTTTACGCCACTGTGCTTCGGGGTAGTTTGTTACAAGGTAATAGAGGCTCAAAACATTTTGCTTATTGGCATTGGTCGGGCATAGTGACACCCATTCGCATCAACGGAGTTCGGGACAATGATTTTCTAAGAACTATTTGGCATAGATAGAGATACAAATTTCAGTTCAAATGAATCATTCATGCCATCCTGCTGAAGCAGATGTATAACTCATCCCCCCAAAAAGGCTCCTACAGCAATCTTCCTTGGTCATGTGCTACCTGTGACTCTGTGCTATTTATACAACTTGCAAAAGAAGTACAGCCCAAGTTTAGGCTATTTTTAAATTTATGGACCACATTGTCTTATCGTGCAAAGTTGCATTTATAAGCTCATTATTTTCACATACAAATTTAAATTGCAAGTCATCTTTCAGTCAATAGAGAAGGTAGCAGAGTGTAGCTAGCAGTTAGGAGTCCGGGATCTGGGGCCAGCTATGTAGGTTTAAATCCTAACACCTCGGTCTCTTCTCGCATAAAATGGGGGAAGCAACAGAAATACCTTACAGAGTTGTGAGGATTAAATTAGTTGATGTGCACAAGGACTGATCTGGCTCACAATGAAGCCAAAGAGGCTCATCACAACTTGTTTTATTTTGGCCTCTTCGGTGTCACATTATCACCTACTTCTTTCTCCACTGAAAAAATGGGAGCACATGATAGGAGAACAAGACACTTGTTCTATAGCATTTAGCTCAGACTCGCCCTTCTGTAAATCTCCACAGAATCAATTGACAGCTGAATGAATGCAGATGTTTCTTAGCCAACTAACATCCTTCAATTTCTTCAGGTACAGGTTGCCCCAGAGCACAAAGCACATGGTGTTTGGGGCCCAGAGAACAAGTGGATCCAACCCACCCTCACCTGGCTCCGACGCCTTCTGCCCCGACCTCCTTGCTGGCTTCCATGTGGAAGTTATCCAGGGACGTGCTCAGCAGGCCTCCTGCAGCGTCCTGCACCCGGGGTGCAAACAACTCATTTTCTGAGCACGACAATCTCCGGATCCAAGTGAGAGGCTTAGACTGGGCAGAGTGTGCAGGACTCAAATTGACCAACTGCACAAACTTATCATGGTCTGGATTGTGAGAGAAAAAAATAAACGTTCACACACACAGGGCGATGCTGGATCCATCGCTCCTGTACTAGGAACACATCCCCAACCCCAGGCTCCCTCCCTCTTTCTTTTTCTGGAACTTGGAGGCCTGCTATTTTGCCTCTCGTCTTGCATTTGCCTGGGAATCCAAGTTCTCCTAATTAGCATTTGCTAATCAAAGATGTCTCAGAAACAGAAGAAGGAAGAGACAAGAGGTTCTTCCTCCCCCTGTTGCTGACAGGACTCTTAGGCCAAAGGAGACTATTCTAAAGGGTGAGACCTGAATGTCAGGCGCCAGCCAAAAGGCCTATAAAATTAGCCATCCCCTTCTGCTTTCTGCCTTGACAGATCTGCCCTCCAAATGTTCTTGTAACACATGGGTCTTCAAATCACCTGGGCTCTCAGGATTAGGTTTTGCCCTGTGGAGTACAGTCTTTCATCTCTATACAGCTTATTTTGCCATGGTAGTAATATTTAATGTAAGGCCCTATTTCCTGAAATATAAATGTGTATCAGATGTTAGGAGCTCTCAGCTTTGACACTTTCCTTTCTCCCTTCATGCAGAAATGTTTCATTAATGACTCTAATGAGAACCTGAACTTGAGGCCATGGATGTGAGTTACTCCCCACTTCACTCTTCTTATTTTTCACAAACAACTGGGATTCAGTAAATAGATCCTTTAAGTTAATGAGGCTTTACACAAAGCCAAGTTAGTATTCTGAAAAAGGAAACTGATGACTATATTCTGACCATCTGCTCCTTGCTAAAACCAAGAAAGAAAGAATGGTCGGACACATGGTGATCGTGTGGCTCTGGATTTCGGAGTGGGGGGGAGGGCACGCACATCTACAGCGCGTAGAAATGCCTCCACTTCCGTGGTGTCTGTGGGCATTTATTTCTTCAAACTGAACTTGACTCTTTCCTACAATGATGTCTGATTCATTGCCAGGGCAGTGCCCTCTGAAAAAGCTAGATTTAAAAAAACACTTTTTGAGAATTTTCAGCATGCAGGAGGCATTGTGGTACCATCACCCACGTGCAGTAGGCAAGAAAGAATGAGGAATAAGAATAACTTCAATATGACCCGTGGCTTCTGCACAGATCATATAGCATCTTGTTTTAAAGCTTGCCCTTAGCTGAAACAGTAACAACACAGTAACATCAACACTAACAATTAATATTTGCTGAGCACTAATATGTGCCAGAGACATATCTACATTGTCTCATTTAACCCTCACAATAACCCTAAGGAGTAGATATCATTACACCCATCTTACAGATGAGGAAATGTGGGGCTGAGAGAGCTGATACTTTGCTCACGGTCCCAAGGCTAGGAAGTGATAGAGCAGGACCCATACTCAAACCAGCTGACTCCACACTCCAAGCAGGAAAATGAAGGTGCCGAGGATACAAAGACAGAGGCAGCAGCGGAGGAGGTTCATCTGAGGCATGAGCAACATTGTGCTCACCTTAGACTAAATCACGATGGCTATTCACAGATATTAATATCCACAGGGGGATGTTGTAGCATGAACAGTGCAGGCAGAATCTCAGGCAGAGAAGTTAACAGGATCAAAGCAAGACAGAACCGAGATTGGGGTGACAGGGCAGAGTTGTCCCTTAAAGGGGACATGGGACTCACAGAAGGCAGCAGAGGAGTGAAAGCCCCAGGGGTCTGCAAGAAGCTGGAGAGCGTCAGAGGACTGAAGCCCAGTGGACAGAACAGGGGCCTCATGGTGAGGTCAGGAAACGAGACCCCAGATGTCAAGCACGTAGCATGAGGGACTCAGCGCGCAGCGGCAGGCTGGTGGGCTGGGTGCTAGCATCATTATGAGGCCCCAGCTTCATAGGGTTGATCAGGTGGAGAAACAGTGGAGGGAGGATTTGTTGGAAGGTGGAAGAGCCAAGAGTTGACAGCCTTTCAAAAATGGAAAAATAGGGTTGTCAAAAATGTCTCAAGGCTACTGGCAAACCAAGGAGAGTGGATGGGTTCTGTTTCCTGGCCATGCATGGCTCACAGCATAATTGTGGCACCGGCGAAATAGCTGACAAATGTCTAAATTCATCCAGATGTCAGGGGCTGAACTCCTAGTTGATTCCAGTGTTTCATGGGGACCCGGCTGAGAGCATCCTGGAGCCCCCAGGCTACTAACAAGAAAGAGCTGAGCCTCACTCTGCAGGGCTGACAGATTCTGCTTGGTTTCGTCCTGAAATTATGCACGAATAAAAGCTCAGTGATTTGTCTTTCTCCCCAGGGAACCAAATATAACTAGAAAGTAATATGTTTGTTGAGACAATTCATAGAAAAATGACTAAGAAACATTTGGAAAATGTTCAACGTCTTAACAATCAAAGAACTGCAAAATAAAGCACCAGACAGAAATCATTTTTACCTACCAAATGAACAAAGATAAACACGATTTTATCTATTCCAGCAAGGCTGCAACAACACAGGCAGGACAAGTGGGCATGGGAGTGGCACTCGGGAAAGTAACAACAGCCTTAAAAATGCCCTGGGTCTTGCAATGGCACTTCTGAGTTATAGCTTAAAGCAGTGGTTCTCAACCTTCCTAAAGCTGCGATGTATTTTCATTGTTACAAAGGGATCATGACCCACAGGTTGAGAACCTCTGGCTTAAAGGAATGACACAAGATGCAGCAAATATTACTTTCAATGATGTTTACAGAGATATTGCTTATTGAAAAACAAGCTAAATATCAAAAAAGCACAGGGTTAAGTGTGATGGTATTTCCATACAAATCATCCATCCCGGTACTCCAAAAGCATGTATTAACCACTCCCCATTTGGCACACTTTAGTTCCATGCTGAAGCTGTAAGCAGGTCCTGCTCTCACAAAGCTCCCAGTTTATCAGACTAGAGGCAGACATCTCCACAAACAGAAGTGGCAGAACATTATAGTGGAGAAGACAGAGGTCTGCACAGGAGAGTGCAGAGTAGTCAACTACATCTGGAGCCAGTTAGCCAGGAAAGCCTTCAAGGAGGAGAATGTTCTTGTAAACATATTCAAAGAAAATCAGGCTTTTCTTAGTGGTCTGAGCCTGCAAGGGGTTAGGAATGTCCTTGCAGGCAGAAGGTATGCTGAGCCCAAAAGACCCTGAATCTGAACCTTCCTGGTATGTTCAGCAGCCTACAGCACAGCTGGAGAGCAGAGGGAAGGAGTCAGGAGTCAGGGCAAGAGATAAGTTAGGGTTGGGGCCAGATTGGTGAGAGTCTGACGTGCCATCCTAAAAAGTTTGGGCTTGTCCCTGCAGGCAGCAGAGAGCCACTGACAACTTTTTAGTATAGAAAAACATAATTGGATTGGTTCTTTTGAATGGTCATTCTGAAGGCTGAGAGAAGGTTAGCAAAAGAGACATGAACCTGAGCAGGAAGCCCCTTTGGGAGTATGTCATGGCAGGTGGGGTGGAAAGAGAGGGTGCATATCCAGACTCTCACATTTCCTGCAGGGACAGTGGGTTGTTCCATTTGAAAAAGACAAAGACCACAGGGGAGCAAGTTGCATTAAGAGGAAGAGATCAACTGTGGGCAGGCTGAACTTAGGGACTAGGTCGGGCCATTGGGTGGCACTGCCTGCAGGCACTGAAAATGGGGTCTGCAGAGAGAGTTTCTCATATGAAAACATTTTTAATTTTTTTTAATTTTTAAGCATTTTTTTGACACATGGTCTTGCTCTGTTGGCTAGGCTGGTGTATGAAGATATTTTTTAAGGCAAGGAAAAATTGTCTAAACTAATCCTTTTAATGCAAATAAATGTTAGGTTCCCGAGAACTCCTAAGACAGTGAGAATTTGTGGTTTGAGAAAAACAGTCTATTATGAACAAAATAGTCCTGGAAGGACTAATTTCACAAGTGAGTTCCTGGAGTCTTTATAAATATTTTACAGTCTCTGAAACCCTGGCAATAAAAGCAATATTGATGGTGTTTCATACTCTGTTCTCAGCAATAGCAGGTAAGTCAGATATAATGAATTCACATTTATCATCTCCAGTTCCCTGGAAACATCCTGGAGTCACCACCCTGTGGTTTCAGGGAAATGTTTATATGTTTATTTGATCCTGCTGCAAATGATGTGCTACCTTTATTTTCTGTGTTTCTGCATCATAAAGCTCAGCGGTTTTGTTTCCCAGTTGATCCTAACACCTGCCTCGGGACTCAAGACCAAAGGGAACAGCTAGCGCTGAACCGGAGTCACCATTAGCGCTCTCATATGAACGTGGAATGTGACGTCACACGGGCAACACCATACACCTGATCCCGAGTACAACACAAACCCACAAGATGGCCCGGGAGCTCAAATGAGGACACTAAGGTTCAGACGGGGGAAAGGAGTTGCCCAAAGTCATGCAGCTCATACGTGACACTCCCCTAGTCCATTGGAATCCACAGGCCACATTCCAAGTCAGTACTTCTCAAACTTTATGTGCATCCAAATGGCTTGCATTCTTTGTAAAAAGCAGATTCCTATTTAATTGGACTGGGTGAGGCCTGAGATTCTCCATAGGTAGCAAGCTCACAAGTAACGTGCATGCTTCAGGTCTCTGAATGTGAAGGGCAAAAACCACACTGTAGTGAATTGTTCTCTTTTGTAACCAAGGAAGAAATGATGTGTAGAGATCAACAGCGACTGCAATAAAGCCAGTGCTCAAAGCCAAGTCCCTCTGGCGCTCAAGTTCATGCTCTGGTTAATTATAAAGGGCCATAGGGCAGGCACTGGGCCCCGCGAGCCACAGGGTCAAATCTTAGCCCTGCCACCAAGCAAGCAGCTGGCATGTTATTAAATTTCTCCAAGGTTCAATTTGCACCTCCCAATACCACTGATGCCTGCCCCATGGCTGCTGGACAATTGTTGTCAGGGCCTGGGACTGGCCAGGTCTCGGGCCCTGCTTAACTAAGTTCTGGACGCAGACTGCTAAGCTACCTTGCTCAGGAACAATTTCTATTAGGTGCCTGAGGGCTTTACTTTAGCTGACGGGAGAGAGATAGAGTCTTAAAGAGAGTAAAGCAGTCTTCTTAGAATAGATAGATCTTAGTCTTTAGTAGAGCTTGGTAATCTTCAGCAGAGAGACGCCGAGCTGGCATTCTGCAGGCAGGAGAGGAGACAGAGTCAGAGTAAACGGGTCTGTGATAGAATGCACATGCTCCTGACTGCCTTCTCCTCCAGCCTAATATAAGGCTGATCTCGTGCCTCTCAACACCACAGGCGTAGAAACTGCCAATTCACCAATGCTGTCATCTCATGCACTGTTAGGAGAGCTAAATCCCTCTCCATGCCCTTTTCACCAAGGTGTTTCATTATTGAGCTATACAGGTATTTCTTATAACTCTCACTCCTCCCAGCCATAGGCTATATTGTAGTTTGAGAAAACAATATATTATGAACATAGATGAGATCATTGGTGGAAGCCCCTAGCATAATGCCACGAAACTGTAGTAATAACAATACTAAACAGCTCTGTTGCACTTCCTAAATGCTCAATAAATATTAACTAGCCTATGTGATGTGTGGCCACCTTCCAACCAAAAGCCTCTTTCTTAATTATATCAATAATATATTTAAATTGAAATGACCATGTGCGTCTACCGTATTGGATAGCACAGGTACGGACACATGATACTAATTTGGCTAATATTAACATAGTATAAAGTAAGCAGGATAGAATACAGAAATGGATACAGTATAGAATATAGTAGACGCACATATAAGTTTGTTTCCTCTGTTTTGTATTTTTCAGTATTTGCTACACTTTCAACAATTTCATTGTTTTGCTACACTTGCTACATTGTTTTGCTATACTTTCAACAATGAAATGCTCAAACACATAAAACAGAGGAAACAAACGTGTATGTGTGCCTAACTCAAAGGTAACAAGTAATTTTTTGGTGTAGTCCACGTCTGTATTCTTTCTCGCTTACTTTATAACATGTTAATATTAGCCAAATTAGTATCATATGTCCGTACCTGTGCTATCCAATACGGTAGACGCACATGGTCATTTCAATTTAAATATAAATTAATGAAAATGTAATAACATTAAAAACTGAATTCCTCAGTTCTTCTTGTCACCTTTCAAGTGCTCAAAAGGTACATGCTTCTACACAACTCCCACATCCTGTAAATACGTCCATCATCGAAGAAAGTGCCCTGAGATGGTGCTGGATAACTTGCTTTTCCTCACTTAGAACCATATCATGTACAGTTCACACGTTATCATTCCCCAAAAGCCGACTTTACTGTCTAAATCATATAGATGTGCTGCAGTTTATTTAACCATTCTTTTATTTTTAGAACTTTCCAAAAGTTCACCATTATAAACATTGCCCTAATGGACAGAGACATGAAACTTTTGTGTATTTCTCTGCTGATTACCTCAGAATATATTCCTGAGTAAAAGTAAAAGTAAAATTAACACCTAAAAGGACATGAACTTTTTAAAAAGGCTTCTCCTGTATATACCCAATTGCACTATCAAAAGGTCATATCAATTTACCTGCCCAATGTTATTTTAGTGCTTGCCAATCTGAGAAAATAAAATTGTATTTCATTTGTACTGTCATTTCTATAGTTAATGGGTGAGAGTTGCAACTTTTTAGAGGTTTCTGAATCAACTGTATTAGTATCTATTTATATAAATAGTTTCATAAAAGAACAAGCTTGCCAACGTGTATGTTGAGAATACAGCATCTACTCACCAGTTAAAACTTGGGAAGAAGGCCCAGAGCCCATCTGTGCATTAAACCCATGCTGGGCAGAGCAGAGGCCCAGAAGATATTTACAGGTCTTGGCTGAATTGGTGACAAATGTGTGCTTTTTCCCGGTGACACTGCTTGTGATGGTGAACTTTTTTTGCTGAAGGAAGCAAACGCAGACTTTAATACATTGATCATCCTTACCCATCTGTTGAACCACCACTGTACAGAGAGTAGTAAAACACTTAGTCCCTCAGTTCACTATCAGTGTCCCAGGTATCCAAAGTGGCAGGTGTTGTCTGACTACGGCCTGGTATTTTTCTTAGATTAGAGAAAAATCCCTCTTTTTATTTTTTCCTTCATTCATAAACCAAGTGTTTATCAGGCGATTGCTATTTGCCAAAGAATGTGTCGTGTGAAAAAAAAATGAAACGAGTCAGGTGCATCAGCCTCTGCAAGGAGAGAACAAAACCCTCAACGTGCATTAAGGAAGGCCACAAAGTATTCCTATTGCCTTTTTTTTTTTCTTGAGACAGAGTCTCACTTTGTCACCCTGGGTAGAGTGCTGTGGCATCACAGCTCACAGCAACCTCAAACTTTTGGGCTTCATGATTCTCTTGCCTCAGCCTCCCAAGTAGCTGGGACTACAGGAGCCCACCACAACACCTGACTAATTTTTAGAGGTGAGGTCTCACTCTGGCTCAGGCTGGTTTCAAACTCTGTGAGCTCAGCCAATCCACCTGCCTCAGCCTCCCATAGTGCTAGGATTACAGGCGTGAGCCATTGTGCCTGGCCACCTATTGCTTTTATTATAGAATTTCCAAGAAGGTGTATTACATAGAAAAAATCTTAGCTGGTAGGGTATAGATAAGATAAAAGTACTTGTGCATGTCCTCATATTTCTGGCTATTATCCCAGGTTCTTTTCTGAGTGCTTTATGAGTATAAGCTTATTTGTCTTCATAGCTACTAAGGGTGGTTCTAGCCTTATCCTTAATCTATAGATAAGGAAATAGAAGAACTGTCCTCATAGTGCCAGACGAATTGAGGCCACACCACCAAGAAATGCTTCCCTATATTATACCTTCCAGGTCCACATACAAAGTAATAATACTTGTCCAGCTCACTGTGCTAAACTAATGAGAATTATCTATACGGGGCTGTCTGGGTGGAACTTTGTGGAAAAAGAGTCATGACTTATTGCAGTATATAATTCTCATGAGAACAATAAGATACAAAGTAATTAATTATATTAAATGTGAATTGATATTTAACTTACAAATAAAATCTGTATTCTAGATATTCTATATATTTCAGTAAGAACCTTGAGTTTGCTCCTATAAAGATAACATCGTAGAAACAGGGTTTATGGGGCAGCATCTGTAGCTCAGTGGGTAGGGCGCCAGCCATATACACGCAAGTTGGTGGGTTCGAACCTGACCTGGGCCTGCTAAACAACAATGACAACTGCAACAAAAAAATAGCTGGGTGTTATGGCAGGCCTTGTAGTCCCAGCTACTTGGGAGGCTGAGGCAAGAGAATCTCTTCAGCCCAAGTGTTTGAGGTTGCTGTGAGCTGTGACGCCACGGCATTCTACCAAGGGCGACATAGTGAGGCTCTGTCTCAAGAAAAAAAACAAGGTTTATGCTCAGAAGGGTTCCTAGGAACTCCTGATCCTCTGTAAGGCTGACCTCTTTTAGTTTCTGACAGCATTGCTAAGAAACTCCCTTCACACAAGTCAGATGTTCACAAAAGGAAGATAACTACTCATTGCTTTCCCTCTGAGAAAATATCCTTTTTCCATTAACCTAATTTTAGAGAATTTGATCAATCTCTAAATACTCTTTACTGTTATTGACAAATGTAGTGCTGAGCCTTTCCGTGCTGATGTGGATGGATTCAGAATCCAATTGGACTGTGCTGTATCTCACAGATGCTGTTTTATTGGGCCGAATAATTCAATCGATTGTTTTATCCACATTTTTCCAAAGTTGAATAATTGCTTGAAATCCATACACTTTGTCAGTACATGCTGATATGCATTTTAAACGGTCCTGATGATTTCATATTAAGTTTATTCAGATATTAAATATCTAAATTTATTTAGATAAATAAGTCTTTTTTTAACTTCATAGCTATTCTTTTTTTTTTCATGTACAAAATTATTTATTATTTTTTTATTGAATCATCGCTGTGTACAATAATTCAATCATGGGGTACAGTGTGCGGGCTTCAGATACAATTAGAGATATTTTCATCAACCTGATTGCGATAACATTCAAGAGACTTTCTCATTACTATGTGAGAACATTTTTGATCCGTGTTTAGAAGTTTTCTCCTGACCATTCAAATATACACCACTGGTGTGATCCTGCCTGAGAGAGGATAGAGGTTAATAGCTATTCTTTAACCGAAATCTGAAGAGAGAATCATTTACA
>CAUYRH010080583.1:0-36492 GCA_963574655.1 Perodicticus potto | reverse complement strand
CATTGAACTATTTAACATAGCCTTCATGGCCTTTTAATCACTATATGAAGACATTTATATTCTACATTTAGTAATTTTCACTTGTACCCTTGTAAGATGCACTGTAAGTGTGATCCCACCAATCACCCTCCCTCCACCCATTCTCCCCTCTCCCCTCCCCTCCCTTGCCCACCTCCCCATTTCTTGTGCTATAACTGGGTTTTAGCCTTCATATGAAAGCTATAGATTAGCTTCATAGTAGGGCTGTGTACATTGGATACTTTTTCTTCCATTCTTGAGATACTTTGCTAAGAAGAATATGTTCCAGCTCCATCCATGTAAACACAAAAGAGGTAAAGTCTCCATCTTTCTTTAAGGCTGCATAATGGATTAATAAATTTGGTACACGTATACCATGGAATATTATGCAGCCTAATTTCTGTAATTTCTCCTATGAGTTTGACAGGATTTTGTGGGCTATCTCAGGAACCTAACCAACACACATTCTAGGTTGAAAGCATACTACCCGTGAATAGACTTTCAGAACAAAATCTCTATGTGAGTCGAGAACTTGATGTGGAAATACAAAGATGGCAAAATTGAAGAACTCCTTGATGAAGATGTTGGGGGCCTAGGAGGGGTGAGCAAAAGCCTCTGGCTCATAGTGGTGGGATGCATCTAGCTCTCAGGGGAGGGAAAAAGACAGAGCCCACCTGGGACCCCAGCTGTCTTGGCCTGTCTTGGCTCACACATCTGTTGGGCGTGAGGATAGGTGACAGTAACAATTCTGTTGCCTTTTGATGACCTTTTTGCTGGGATCTGCTGTTCTTCTGTCACGGTAGCTCAGGTAAGTGTGGAAGATTTGGACTTGTCAATACAGGAAATTGATCACATTGTGTAAGAAATGATGTCTTAGGGAAAAACCAGCCTGATAGCTATGATTTATATTATTTGGTGGCATTTTGCTAAATGTCTTACAAGAGGTATCTAGGTAAACATGCAAGATAATCCTTTTGGAATATAAAGAACTACTATTTAATCCCCTTGATATAAATGAGGAAGTTAAAATTTAGAGAAGTTTAAATAATCAGTTCAAGGTAACAAGATAGTAACTAGTAAAGATGATATTTGAACCCATGTCATCTGATGGCAGACCAAATACTATTAAACTCAGTGCTAAAGAGTTTTCCCTTCTGTCTGGTAAAATTTAATAAAAGCCAACCAAGCCCAAGGGAGTGAAAAGATCCCTGACATGCAATGGAGCAGACAGAGTTTCAATGTCTGACTCATCTTTCAGCAATCCTCTGACTGGGAGAGTTGCTGAAAAGAGCTGATCTTATTTCTCACTTCTGGTCATGGCCACTCTTTCTCATCTCTTATTTCTCCCTTATTTCTTTATAAAAGTATACCTGGTCTTCTAGGAAACCCAGGTACTCTCGTATCTGAAGGGGCCCTTATTTCTCCTCAAACCACAACTTCTATCTTGTTGTCCCAGTTTTATATGAAAATTAGATTGTTCTATGCATATGACAACTGATTGGAACTGAAAAGATGGATAAAGGCCATGTTCAAGAGAGGAGAGTTCCTCATATTGGGATTAAAAGGATCCTGGAAAGGAGGATGTAGGGATGGAACAAATTGTGTCTCCACCAGGAGGAAAGCTGATATCACAGAGCAAGTTAGGATAAGGGAACAAAGGTGGCTGGACATGAAGAGGAGAAAGAAGAGGGGACTAACACTGTCACCGGAAGACATGAGCAGGGGACGGACCATGAGCATGCTGCTGATGAGGGAATTTAGGTAAAGCAAGTATCAGCTTGCTGGTTCTGAGTCTTGAGCTTAGCTAGTTCCTGGGTTAAATCCCAATACATGTAGCCAACTCCACCAGACCAGCTCTCAGACCACCACCTGCGAGGGCTTTATTGATTGCTTCAGGTGGACACCCTTTCCTTACTTTGCCTCAGTTTCCCTGTCTATAAGGCAAAGTAAAGGCCCAGACTACAATAATATTCATGGAAGTGCATTTTCAATCTGTAAAATTCTATCCAAATTATTGTTATATAATCCTTTAATATTCTGATGTCTATTTAAACTTTCTTTTCCTTCTCCTTTCCCTTGGATCTCCTGGAAGCAGAGACATTTCTCCTTGGTGATAGGGCTTTATAATAAGTTTCTGCTGAGCCTCTTTTTCCAAATTAAAGTTTTTAAAATAAAAGTGATCTCCACAGGTATCTCTAGTGTGCCTCAACTGTGGGATAAATAGACTTTTTTTCAGCCAGAACAAAATATTTCCCTGCTAGATTGAATCATGTGCATCTTTCCTTAGTTTATAAAACAGTTAATGGATATAATTATCCCAATTTTATGCTATTTTTCAAAATTTTTTTCTTGATGTGATTATGTTTGTTATTATTCACATGTTGCCTTTCTAGGGAGCTCTAGATGAGAACAAAATGTACAAACAAATAACAGGCAAGAAAGATTTTGAAATACTCAATGGAGTCCATATTGACTCCATATGTATGCATGTGCATGTGGGTGTGTGTTTATGAACATTATTTTATGTGGCCAACGTCATATTTCCTGTCAGTAAGATTGTCTTTGGTTTGTGTGATGTAATTAAACACAGCGGTTTTTTTTTTTTTAAATGCTCTCCTGACAGCACTGTTATTCCATGATGGTCCACTGAATTAATGTGAGCATTATTGCCTAGAGCAGCCTTGGTTTGTCTCCCAACCTAGCAGGGAGCTGTTGATCACAAAGAGTTTCCAAAGCTGACTGTATTCAGCCTCAGCACTGATATGTACAGGGTACTAGTTGTTTCTTAACTTGTCTGCATGTGGTTATATTTCTACTCACTTATGTCTTTTCAAGATATAATATTAATATTGAAATATCTGTTGAAATAAATCATAAATGCTTTGTAATCTATAAAAATAATTCACTTCTGAAGTATGAAGAATTAAGAAGTAAAACGTCTTGGTCTTATTCAACATTTCATATTTAATGTTCAAATTTTAATAATTATATTCAAATTATAATCATTCATGATGCAGTCTGCCCCTATTCATAGAGTTATTTTTGAATTCATAATTTACAACCACAGGAAATGTTGCAGATGATTTTATAGAATTATTTAATTTTACTGATGTGGAAAGTGAGGTTCACAGTGATTAAATGACTAACACAATCTGCACAGGCAGTTCTTGGTCTGATGTTCCTCCCACCACATGATCTAGGGCTGTGTTTAAAATCACTCCTGAAAACTCAGAGTGGTAACCTCCTCCTGTGTACCAGGCCTGACCTAAGCAGTGATAGAGAAGTCAGTCCCATCATCCATGAAGACTGCATTTTAGCAGGGGAGGCCAACCAAGAATAGGTAAACAACTGCATAATGACAAGAGTCCAGCTTTTATGAGCAAAGAGATAAGGTGGAGTAAAGTGTTTGGGAGTGACCAGAGCTTTAGCTAGGGTATTTGGAAGCCACTCTAAAGAGATGATATTTGATCTGAAAAAGGAATGATGAGAAGGAAGTAAGCACTGGATAGTCTGCGGGTGCCATTCTTGAACAAAAGGAAATGCTAGTTCACGCCCATAAATTGAGGGCAGGCTAGACCCATGTAGGATACAGACAGACAGTGTGGGAGAAGTAAAGAGAACAAGATTGGGATGAGAGACCGCTGAGGTCAGAGAAGTAAGCAAGGGCCATATCAAGCAGGGCACTGTAGGCCAAATGGTAGAGAGTGGGTTTTGATTTTAAATGCTATGGGAAGCCATGGAGGCAGGGATAGAGGAGACTTTCAGCCAAAGAGTGACCTCATCTTTCCCATGTTATTCTGTTGTTATATGAAGGACACACTGTAGGAGACACAGACCAATCAGGAGGCCTCCACCTTTATCCTGTTGAGAGGGAAAAGCTGGAACAAAGGACTGGCTATGATGAGAATGCCCAGACTTAGGACACATTTTGGATCTTAGTGCAAACAAGGCTTGCCAATTGATTGGTTTGGGATACAAGGGAAAGAGAAGAATTCAGGATGCATCCTAGATATTTTGTCCTGAGAACCCAGGGAGATAGTGGCACCATTTGTTGAGAGATGTTGGTACATAATTCTCCACGGATCGCTCATGTGTCTGTATGTCTTCTATCTTGTCAAGCCTGGATGATAAAGTGTCACCATCTGGGTCTGAAGGAAGCTTTCTTTCCTAACCAAGGATTATAAGATTGGACAGATTTGCTAGAAGCCTTTTTAAATGGTTAGGATTTCCTAATCTTTGGGTTCCTCATCTGTGACACTAACCCACTGTGTGAACCACATCTGCATCACCCCCCATGGATCATGGGGTCAAGGGGCCTGATCCAATGAGAAGCTCGTGTACCTTGTAGTGCTTCTGGCATAATGTCTTATGTCTGACTCAGGAGCTGCAGGTCCTACTCCAGCATCTATGAAACGGGGGTGAGTTCACTCATTATATGCAAGGAGGGTCAAATCTCAACCCCTCTGCAGTTCTTAATATGGTAACATGGGTGACAGTGAATGTGGGGGTGAGAACAGAGAGTACACTTTGTCCATGTTAAATTTGAAACAACTTGTAGAATCTAAGAACAGATATGATTTGGTGTATCTCAGGGTGGGAGAATTCTGGCTGGAGATAAATTTGTAATCCATTAGCACAGAGCTAGTAGTTGAGCCATGGGACTAGATTATAAGTTTGGGAGAGAATATACATAAAATTCCAGCATACACACAGAATGAGATTACAGCCCTGTGACATTTAAACATTTAAACATTGAAGAGCAGCCAGGAAAGAAGGCAGACAATGAGTTGCCAGCAGCAAGATACAAAGAAAACCAGTTGTGAGTGCCAGTGAGCATGGGATACTGGAAGGCAAGAAACAAAGTTTTTCAGGAAGGCAGAAAGGGTTGGCTGTGCCAAATTGGTTGAAATAGTGAGTATTATATGGTAGCAAAATCACTGAGAAAGAGAGGAGGATGAAATCCAGGTCAAGGCTCGGCACCTGTGGCTCAATGGGCTAAGGCGCCAGCCACGTACACCTGAGCTGGCAGGTTCGAATCCAGCCCAGGCCTGCCAAACAACAAATGATGGCTGGAACCTGAAAAAAAAAAAATGGATGGGCGTTGTGGCGGACGCCTGTAGTCCCAGCTACTTGGGAAGCAGAGGCAGGAGACTTGCTTGAGCCCAGGAATTGGAGGTTGCTATGAGCTGTGATGCCACAGCACTCTATCCAGGGTGACAGCTTGAGGCTCTGTCTCAAAAAAAAAAAAAAAGAAATCCAGGTCAAATTGAAGGAGTTTGCCTTTGAAGCAGAGGGTCTTTTCCCATTGCAATAGAAGAGAGAGAATGACATGTAGGTTAGTGAAATTGAAGGAAGTATCATGAGGTAATTGTCATATTGCTTGATGATTTATTGTCTCTATAAAGTGGATGATGAGCCCATCAACTGCGCATCAGGGGTATTGTTAGAGAGGTTGTTGGAAGCTGGAGAAAGTTGAAATAATCCATCCTGCAGAACAGAACTCTAAAAGACAGGGAGCCTGCATTAGCTCATGCAGCTTGTGCGTCTATCATAATGTCCTATGTCTCTGACTCAGGAGTCGCAGGTCTTACTCTAGCATCTATGAAACAGGGCCATTTCACTTCTTGAAACACTTAGTTTCTTGCCTTCTGGTATCGCATGCTCACTGGCACTCACAACAGGTTTTATTTGCACCTTGCTGCTGGCCACTCCTTGATGGCTGTGTTCTGAGCCAATTTAACCTAAGCACACACAGTGCTATTTCTTTTGCAATGGTCAGCTATGTGGGTGCAGCTGGGGAAAGAAAGCAGATAGAAAATTTGGCCAGAGTTGAGATGTTGCTATGCAAATATAATGAAAACAGAGAGAGGGTTAAGAAAGGTAAAAGCATTTGTAAGATAGTAGATTAATTCTGGTGCTTGGGATCTAGATTGGGAAAAGGAAGATGTAAGTACAATAAGAGTCAGTTCAAGAAATGGGGAATGCTGGGCATAGCCAGTCTGTGGATGTTTATGTCTCCACAAAGGCACAAGACTAGAGGTGGAGGAAGAGACAGCTGGTTGTGCTCATCAATGCATGAGGAGTGTGACCTAGAGAAGACCATCAGATGAGAGCAACAAGCAGTGACGAAGGAAATAAGTTGGTTCCTAGTACCAACTTTTCAAAGGAGCTGGTGTTTGAACAAGGAGAGCAGTTGGAGAGGGGAGCAGGGAGGACATAAACCATGTAGTAAGTACAAGAAGGTGGTAGGAACTTCCAGAGAAGTAATTGAGTTTGTTGATTGCTCAAGGGTTTGGGATAAGGCACATTGGGCTGTGTAGGGCAGTGACAGATGCCCCCAGGATGGCAAGTTATCCTCCCAGAAGCTTACTTTGTAGATGCTGATTTATTGAACAGAGTTGCAAGGCAGGATGGGATTGGTCCTATAGCAGAAGAACAAGCAGTGACTTCCTGTGGCTAGAGGTGTTTCTCAGATGGCAGTGAGCAGTGGAAAACCTCAGAAAAGTTGATTTCAGCCGGGGCTCATTCCAGCATCACAGATGCCTAAAGATCTCTGGGCAACAACTGCTTTCACCCAAGGCAAGATGTTTTATTATGTGGTAATTATAAGAGTAATTCAAGACAATCTAATTTTAAATTAAACTGTACATTATATTTTTCTTCCTGGTAAATTATAATTTATGATTATAACAATTTTGTGACCTTTATGAAAATACATCTTTCTAATTTCAACTTGAGAAAAATTTAGGCTTCACTTAAATTATTTAAATAAATGACTAGTCAGAGAGAAAGTTGGCAGTATGGATGCCAAAAAAAAAAAATTGTTTCCAATATATGCCCGGATAAGAGCATGCCTGGGTAGGCAAAAACTTTAGGACCTGTGAGGTTTAAAATCTCTACTTTATAAAACAGTTTCTTCCACATTCTATTGTTGGGAATACAACAATTGTTGAGCAGGGTCTTCCAGGTTCCACTGTGGAAACTGGCAGCGATCGAGTGAGGAAATATGGAGTTAGAAACAACGGTAAAGAAAGAGACATGAGACATAGAGTTAGAATTAAAAGTGGGAGCTCAGGAGTCCATTGCCCATTTATGGGATTCTAGCAATGGCCCAGAGTGTTTGTTCCACTCTGATTTTATTGAAGTCTATTTGCCCAGATGGTAAAAAGAGGGGGAAACAAAGACATCAGCAGTTTCTGGGATTGAGCATATCAGCTCCTATTGTTATTATTATTAACCTTCAGGTAGCCTTCAGAAATCTGAAATCTGAGCCTTGTATTGGGAGAGCCTCCTGCTTGAGATCACACACACACATTTCTAGGTAGGTGTTAAACTCCACTAGTTCTCGGTGGAGTAAAATGCCACCAGCGTTAATCTCCTCTAAGGAATCAGTGGAAGGGAGGCATTTTCCTCCCATCCCCACCACAGAGGATCTTTCTTTCGATAAGGGATAAAGCTCTTATGCCCACATCCCAGGGCTCAAGCTACTCCCTTGATCTCTGCCCCAGGCAAATGCAAATCTCCACAATGGGTATCTGCTTTGCCTGTTCAATGGGCAGGAAACATCCTAGAAGATGTATCTATTGCTAGGACTTGCCACATTCTCTTCTATTTTCCTCAGAGTGCTCACAGAGCCGGCAGGGTGTTTGTAAGGTGTATCCCCAATAGGCTAGAATTTCAGAAAAGGCAGAAGGCTTGCTAGCAATCATTAGCTTAAATGTAAACAAGCTGACTTTTCTTCATTCCAACTCACTCAGCTTACTTTTTAATTTTCCTCTTTTTCTGGGGTTCTTTCCCTTGCCAAGAATGGGGTCTTTGGTCCCTTTCTCCCAGCACTATATCATTCCGATCCCATCAGTATCTGATTTAGTTCTTCCTCAAAAGGTTGTTCATTGAATTTGGGAGCAGTAGTAATTTTAAAAACCTTTTGGGGAGTATGGAGATAAAGTTTGGCTCCTTAGAGATCTAGCAATGAGCTTTAGTTTTTCATCTTGAACCACCTCTCTAATAGTCTTTCACTTTTTAGTTTGCTATTTTTCTACCAATCATCCAGATGAAAGTTCTCTTTACTCCTGTCATGAACTACATGAGTAGGTACACAAACAAACAAAAAAACTTGTTTACTTTTATTAAATTGTCATCATCTTGTTTAAAGAATTGTTTATACAATCCTGAGTGTTTGTAGCCCTAAAACACACACATTATTATTGACAGCCATAATTAATACAAGGGTCTGTGAGTACACTATAGCTTATGGCTGAACAATCATTCTCTGCTTAGAGCAAAAGCTGGTCAAAAAATCTTGCTTGGGAAAACATTTATCCACCTTATTTCTGTTTTTGTATTTTCTCCATTTTTATACTGTTTTTGTATACAGCCTGTGATAACTTCTTTGTTCTAACTAACATTTATTTTCTTTTTTCTTTCTTTCTTTGTTTTTCTTTTAGAGACAGAGTCTTACTTTGTTGCCCTTGGTAGAGTGTTGAGGCGTCATAGCTCACAGCAACCTCCAGCTCTTGGGTTTAGGCGATTCTCTTGCCTCAGCCTCCCAAATAGCTGGGACCACAGGTGCCCAGCACAACACCCAGTTATAACATTTATTTTCAAATAAGCTCAACCCTGGAGAAATACTGTTTGTCAAATAGTGATTTTGTTACTCTCTATTCCTTCTGTATTTATTCCTTGCTCAGGGAGTGCTTTTCTTTCTTTGCTATTTATTTATTGAGTGATATTTGGTAATAGGTACTTTCTGAGCCCTCCAAATGTGCCCCTTCTCTAAGATTCGCACACATCCTCATAATCCAGCAAATAAAATTCTACCTACAGGTTACAGGAGGCTCCCAGGACTCTGGCCCATGTCCCTGCTATGGCTTAAACATGTGACCTCACAAAGGGATTCCTGTCCCCTCTAAGAAATAGACTAGTCAAGAACATCTGAACTTCTAGTTCAGTGGTCTTCAATCTTGAGTGCCCATTGGAAACACTTGGAGGATTTAATAAGCCCCAAATATCTGGGTGTGACCTTTATCACCAGGTGATTCTAACAGGCAGTTGAGGCTGAGAGTCCTCAGTCAGTGGAACCAGGGAGCTGTCCCGCTCAGTCTCAGCTAACTAAGTAGTTGCAGCAAGGTAGACAGTGAGGGCACCTCCAGTAAACAGGGGGAAGGAACTAAGTTGTTAGCCTCATGAATGAGGGACCCGAGAAAGGAAGAGGGAGAGAGGAAGGCTAATGAGGGGGGGAAGAGAAACAAGAGGGGAAGAAAGAGGGAGCAGGAGGGAGAAATGAGCAAAATGTAGACAATGGTTAGAATGGGGTAAAGGGTAAATGAGAATTTGGGAAACATTTCCACAAATTTGAAATTGTATCAAAATCTTCTTAATCCACAGGAAAGACCAGAGTCACTGTGATCATTTGTCCATGGTTCCTCTTACCCACATAGAAGCACAGATAAAAGAACCATTTACCCTCCAAATGTAATATAGCATTTTGAGTGGTAGGGGGAGTGGAAAGTGGTAGAGTCACTTGGAGCCAGTGTGATGTCAGAGACCCCTCAGGGATGAGGCATGACAGGCAGTCATGAGTGACAGGACCATCTTCTTCTAACCATTGGGTGGTCAGGAGACTGCACAGAACATTTAAATTAGAAAGAATCTAGATAGAAGTCAAGTAATTCAGGTTCCCATTATCTGTGGGAATATTTTTTAAAAATTTCCCAGTAGTATTCATTTGAGCCCTCTGTTCAATGTATGTATAACATGAATGCATCTCTTTTAAGTACAGAAATGGGTCATTGTCTATAGGTTAAAATAAATATAGTTCTTTTCTTGAAGCAATCAAGAGAGAAAACAATTAGGTGAAGCTGGGAAAGGCCCAGAGGTGGACAGTGACAGCCAAAGAGAAGATGGCTGTTGGAGGTTCCTAGGCACCTGCCTGGAGCTCCTCACAGGCAGAGGGGCACTGGTCCCCTTTTCTGTTCATTTCAACAGTAACTGCTGCTGACCTTGTGTTGAGCACAAAGGTAGCAGATTAATATGTGCAAGTGATGATACTAATTGTGAAACCAGCAGATGGAGAGAGAGATAAAATGAAAGGGATGAGGCTAAATAGAAACGTAAAGTATGTGAGAAGGACCAGGGAGTTAGAGCTGTAGTGGGCCACCACCTGGGCAAAGGGACCCAGTGGAAGGTTCTGGCCACAGAGCCTGGGGTGTCTGCCAACTTGCTTGAACTTGCCAGAGAAGGCCCAGAGTGAGGCTGTAGCACAGATTAAGAGATGGCATTTGGAATCCCCAGAAAGAGGACTTTTACCTAAAAGATTGAGGCCAAAATAATTTGCTGGGGAGCCCTTGAGTTATACCGTTTAGAATAGAAATGTTAAACTTGCATGTTAATCAGATAATGCAAAGGGGGAGAAATGGCTTGTTGTGGTTAGGTTTTTATCTAGCTATCACATCTATGTGTGTTTCCTCATGCATGCTGTAGAAAGTACAGTCACTTCTGGGGACACATGACGCATTGGTTCCAGGATGCGAGGCAAATGTATGGGGTGCGTACTCAAGTCTCAGAGCTGGTCCTGTGAGATCCTTGCATACAAAAAGTCTTCCATATATGCAGGTTTTGAATTCAGTGAATATTGTATTTTTAATCCATGTTCGGTTGAAAAAAATTCACGTGCAAATGGACCTGTGAGGTTCACACCCATATTGTTCATGAGTCAGCTGTATTTTGCTTCCCTCAAATAGCTGGCAGATGCTTATTACTAAAGAAAAATCTCTATTTCCCTTGAATGGTGACAAAAGACTAACAGTGAACACATCCTATGTTTTTTGTTAATCCTGAACTTTGAAAAGCCTGTTGGATTTAAGGACAGTATGCTCTCTGCCAATCACCAAGTGGACCTGAGTGTGAACACAGTATTCTGCAGGATCTCAGAAATCTCAAAGTGGGGCATCCAGAACCCTCTGGGGCAGCACCAAGTGCACAGCACCAATTCCAGGGCAAGGCTCTTACTCTGGTAGGAAGCAGGCTCTGGTGTTAGACTTATGCTAAGACCCCTAGAGCAGTGACATGGCATTTGCTGAGGCCATATCCCTGCTCTATGGGGGATTAAAATCCCTCTAAATGCATCCTGCAGTCGAGGGTAGGGGTTTCCCCCTAGGGGACACAAACAATGAGCAGCTCATAAGCCAGCATGGTGACTTTACATCCCAAAGGGAGAGGGTGGTGCTGAACACTTTCAGCTTAGAATACAGAAAGGTATTTTCAAGCTTAGAATAAATACAGAAGCTCTCTGGGCAGCCAACTTCACTGGCCTTTCCTGAAAACTGTGGTTGCAAACTGCAGCCTGACTCTATGAACCACCACTGAACTCCCTAAGCCTGCCCTGGCTCGTGGGCTAAGGACTATCTCTCTCCCCCAAGCCCTGACCTGCTCTCTGAGCTTACTCAGGCTGCCTGCCCAGGTAGAGTCTTGATGCCTAGTGTCCTGAGTGTTGACAAGGTGACGCTAGGGGGATAAAAAAAGATCATGTGACAGTGGGCAGACACATGGGTGAAGAGAGCACAGGACATGCATTAAATGTTGCATTTAGGTAACCAGGTCTTTTAGTGCCCTTGGGATGTCTTATACTGAACAATTCAAGAGAATGCCCAGCTACCTCTCCTGACCGAAGGCTCAAGGGAAAGAGATGGCAATGGGAAGCAAGTCGAGCTTTATTTAATCTGCTGTCTTGGGCTTTGTCCTTTATAAGAAGAGCCCTTCCCTTTACCACAAATCACCCTTGGCTCCCCACCACCTGTGTGGTGTGGTTTGCTGCCTCTGCCCCACAAGGAGGGCTGGGCAAAAATGTCAGAAGAAAAGAAAACCAGAAGCTCCCTCCAGGGCCAGGAGTCTGCAGAGGAAGGTTTATAGGGTGCTCTGCCTGCATTCAAGCCCCTTCCTCCGTGTGGCACCCTCTTAAGGCAGCTGGGGCACCAGAATTCTCAGAGAGTGGATCTGTCACCTCACCCTCAGCCTTGGAGTCAGACTTTGTCAGGAAATACATAGTCCCATGATGGTTCTAAGACTATAATATGACTTGCATACCTCGTGGAGGAACCCTATGGAATACACGCAGTACCCAGGCCTGTAGTGTTGTGGCTGGGTGATGAGAAGAGGCAGAAAGAGGGGACATTTGGGGACCCAAAACAAGGAGAAGATTCTGATTTTGCTGGTAGGTGGAGGGCTGAGAAGAGGGGGGCCCCGTGTATGCCTATGAGGAGGCAGAATCAGCCTCCAGTCCGCAGCATGGCGAGGAGCCAGGAGAGGACGCCCTGCACCAGCAGGTGGGCTGCCAGCCGGAGGCGCCTCGGGGACACAGTGCTGGAGCCAGACAGGGCCACTGGGGCAGCCTTGAAGCCTGCAAGGGTCTTGTCCTGGGGCTCCACTTTGCCTCCAGAGGACTCCAGGCAGGGCCCCCGAGGAGTAGAGATGATGTCTGGAATCCAGCCTGTAGTGTTTTCAACCACCTCCTGCAGGAGAGAGAGAAAAACAAGGCAAAGTTCGGAGCATCCCCCTTTCCTTTGCTTGGTCATCCTCACCCCTCGTGGATTCTGCAGGCTACCTATGAGGGTCCATGACACCCACAACCCACCCAGAGCAGCAGCAACCCACGTTTCTGCCTTCAGCCCCTCCTTCCCTGGCCCAGCGTTTCTGCCACTGTCATTCAAGTCCCTGATTCCTCTCTGCCCCTGTTTCTACCCAACACTATTAGACACCCCTCCATCCCTAACTCCAGATGATGGCATCTCCTGGGACACTCACGTCAATGGTCTTTATTATCACCGTCTGCCTGGCCTCTTTGCAGGCTCGCTCAGCCTTCTTAATGCTCTCTGGGGTCCACTCTACGTTGTTCATGGCCATCATGCCCTCCATGGAGCTGCCGTGGGTGGGGGGAATAGACAGCAGCTTAGGGTTGGCATCCAACAAAATGTGTATGGGGTAGCCTTGTTTGTGTTAACATCAGTTCCATGTCAGCCTAAACCATAAGAAATGCCTCACAACTCAATGAGACAATCAGTGAATTTGATAGAAAAAGGAATATCAGAACTCGAGGTGAGAATTGTAAAAACTGAAAGTAGAGGAGCTTCTGACTCTTTAAGAAAAGCATTTGTATCTGGGTGTGATAGAGTCCAAGAAGGTTGATGGAGTGGCTTCAGGGAAGCTGTAATGGCTCTGGAATGATGTGTGAAATAGGGCGCATCTGCACAGATCTGCGATGTTTCTCCGAATGCAGTTTCAGAGCTCTCATGAGAATCTTGGAGAAGAACCTTATTCCCGAATGATGGAGGTCATGACTTGAAAGTAAATACTGTCTTTGAGTCAAATAGTGCATGCAGAAAAGGCAGACAAAGAATTGGTATGTAAGTGATCTGGCTTTGAGGGACTGGTTCTTATCTGTTCCTCTGAATGACCTTGCTGAGATGGGGGAAAATCTCACAAAATTCCTGTCTTGTGTCAGAGCTTTGAGAGTCACACCCTGGTGGGGCAGAGCTGAGACGGGTACAGGCTGGTCAGGCGGCCCATGAGGAACCCTGGCTCACTAGCCTGGGCAGGACCTGGTGGGTGTCCTTGTCCTCCTTTCCCCAGTACTCCCCCAAGACACACACACAGACACACGCAAGAGAGGGTCCTATCTTCCAGGATGACTCACTCCGATGCCTCCTCCCCAAGCTCCTGTGCCACGTAGATGATGTCAGGATACCCCATGCAGCTGGAGATGTTATTTCGGGGATAGTAGAAGAGGAAGATGAGGCACATCTCATTGATGGTGCTGGGACCTCCCTGGGGAACAGGAGCGAGGCAGGGTTGGGGACACAAAGATACAAAGGCACACAGAAAAGAGACTAGGCAGCTAGACAGTAGTGGGGGTGGCTGTTCTGCCAGTGACACTGTGTCCCTTTTCGGTTAATGTAGAGACAGCTTGATCCTGTGTTTTCTCCTCTATTTCCAAGTGTTAGACAAAGAAGTGTGCCACGTATCTGCCCTGTTGTCAGCACTTCCACTGCTGCTGCCCTGGTGTGGGCCTGACCATCGGCCTCCCAGCTGGCGTCCATCGCCCACCTGCCACAACTGCAGAGTTCTGTAATGCTGCCGGTTGTTTACAATACATCTTGCATCTTGGCACCTGCCATTTCAGAAACCTCCAGTGGCTTTCAACAGTCCACTAAATAATAATTGATTATTATTTAACAAATTATTTGATCTTATGTCATAAATTCATTCATTCCATTATTTACTTGGTGAATATTCACAGAGCTACAGTTCTAGCCCTGCCATTCGGGACACGTAGGAAGGACAGGCTCAGCCCTGCCCAAAGGGTTCTTCACCCCGCTTCCCCTCATTCCCAGTCCATCCCTTCAGAGGTCTATTCCCATTCCTTAATTTCTAACCAAGCTCACTGTTCTTCATGCACATCCCGGCTTTCCTTATCCACATGCTTTCTCAGTCTTTCCCTTCTCCAGAATTCCTCACCTCTACACCTCTACGTGTCTAGAGCAGGACCCACTCACATCTGAGGCTTGACTATTAAGTTGTCCAACTTATCCTAAAAAAAGTGTTACATCCCTCTTTGCTGAATGTCACTATGGTCACCTTTAGAGTATTCCCCTTGGGAAGCTATTCACTGATGCCAGGGTCTAGTTCACCCTTCAAAGCACCATCCCTAGCATGAGTTGGTACACCATTCTTACTACACCAGAATCTTTTTATTTTTCCTATGAATTTCCCTGATGCATTATCTTCATTCTTCTCATATGATACATACCACTTTCTAACTTGTATTATAATCATTCTAGGACTATTGTTTTCCTCAACAGTATGCAGCCCCTTTTGAATCCCACAAGCACAGAATTACTCCTGACACATGACGTGGGTGAGGGTCCCTGTGACCATAATAACCATGGCTAACTCTATCTGAGGCTCCACTACAAGGTAGATAGTGACCTAAGTCTTTTGCACATGTTATTCAACTCTCCCAATAGCCGTGGGGGATGTGAAGTGGTATTAATCTTAGTGAATGATCATGTTCCTAAGGTGAGAAAGCTATTAAATGATGGTGCTGACACTGAAACCCAGGGAGGGGGGCCCCAGAATCCCTGTGCTTAGCCGCTCTGACATGCTCCCTTTCCCTGGTTTTAGGGGGTCACTGACAAAATGTATGGGGTCCCTGTATCTAGGTTCCCACCCTAGATACATAGAGTGTGAGAGCATGAAAGGGCCTGTGAGAGTGGGTAATGCCACCGGAGGAAGGGGCTTCACTGGAATTGTCTGGGTCACTGGAAAGGGCTGGACTCTCTTCTGGGGCTATAGTGCTGGTTTCCAGGTGTGGAGAGAGGCACTCACAAAAGTCAAGGAGTCACGGTCCAGGGTCTGGTAGTGACATTCTACCAGCAACTCGTCTCCCTGTTTGAAATGAACATGAAGGCTGCGAGTAAGACACCGAGAGCCGCCTTGGCTGACAACTCTGAGCTCTGATTCTGCCTCCTCCATCCCAGCTGTGCCTCCCCCAGACTCCCACCGGCTTGATCGCCACTCGGGCAGGTAGATCTCGCGTCTCCTGCAGGTTGAAGTCGTAGGAATCATCTTTACAGATGGTTTGGAGTTGTGATCCATTTCTAGAGGGAGACAAGGAGAGAAGACAGACGGAAGGAGGTGATGTGGACAGGGTCATCCTGTGAATGCATTGCCCCCACAGTGAACAAAAACTCTCCTTCCTCCAAAGCCTTGTTCCAGTCACCTCTACTCTAGAGATCACTTTAGTTACTCCTTACTCTCAACCAAGCGCAAATTTCCACTGCAGAATCAACGGCTGTTCCTAGAATGTATTCCCACCTACAGAAGGAAAAGCTTCAAATCAAGATCCTCCCTTACCTGTACTGCACGGCCTGCAGAGCCCGGCCGGCCAGGTGGGTGTGCAGCAGGTAGCCGTATACCTGTATGTCAGGGACCGGAGCCCCGTTCATCTGCAAGGGGAGGAGGCACACCTGGGCTGTTCAGAGCGCTCATCCAGACCTGCTTCTTATCGTCTACACTTGGAATTTGACACCTTCCTTTATGACTGGCACCCCCTTAATTCTTATTGAGCTCCCCCAGGCTCCTCTTCCCACCCTACACCCCTGCCCCACAAAGCCCTGACTCTTCCCCTCCCATGAGTGAGTCACGTTAATCATTTCCTGAGCACCAGGCTGAGTTCATTCTCCACCTCACTGGCTCAGGCCAGATCTGTGATGGGGAGCACGGACGGTTGTTTCCCTCCTCAGGAGGGGAGTGCTCCCGCCTCACCTCTTCAAACTTCTCCGTCTTACACAGCCCGTAGGACATGAAGGACTCGGCGCCTGGGGGTATGAAGTGGATGGGGAATGTGAAGAAGCCGAGCTGCAGGACGCCCATGTCGTATTTGCGCAGGCGACTGGTGTAGTACACGCGGATGCCTGAGGTGTCGTACACACCTGGTGTGGAGAGGACCCATCAGAGAGGGTAGGCGAGCGCGGCACAGCCCCAGGGAGACAGGCCCGGGAGAGCTGGGGCGGGGCTGTGACCTAAGAAGTCGGCTTGTGTCCAGGAACGTTTCCAGTGCCCAAGGGAAGCGGCCAGCCCTACCAGCTGCCCCTCCGCAGACCATCTGGACGCTCACCAGGAAGGTTGCGAAAGTTGCTGTAATGAACCTCCAGGCGGATCCACTGAGGGTCCAAGGGGGTCCCAATAGAGATGCCCACGTCATCGGGAAACTGGTAACTCTGTTTCAAGGAGGGAGATGGGGCAGCAGGAGAGGCTGAGAACCAGGCCAAGGATCCAGGGCTCGTGCCCGGGTTTCCCAGCCTCTTCCCAGACCGCCCGTTCCCTGGTCTTTGACCAGCTCGGCGATCCCCACTGCCTGACAACATGCACCCACTTAGTCCCCACCGCGGACTCACAGTGCCCCCAACAGCCCAGCCCACGATGACCTGTGAGCAGAGGGAGAAGGCAGGGTCGGCCCCGTAGCAGTCGCTGATGCCCGTGGGGAGGGCGCTGGCGTTGCCGCAGGCGTACACCAGGATGTGGTGCACCATCGTCTCGCCGTGGTTGACCAACTTGGGTTCGAACTGGGCAGAGAAAGGAGAGCGGAGCACGGCCAGGGCCACCTGCGTCCAGTCTGTGTTCTCCGCATTTCCGTTCCACAAAGTAAAACTGTGCCCTTTCCTCGTCTCTCCCTTTCTTTGTCTTTCATTCCTTCTCTCTGTTTTTGTCTCCCAAGCTTTCATTTCCCAGCCACCCTTTCGATTCTCTTCTAAACTCCCACAGCACCTCTTTCTGGAGAGCAGAGCTGGGGATACCCCAAACCCCTGGCTTTCCGTGGTAACCCCAGTCAGCTCTGTGCATTTGAGCTGCTACCTACACCTTTTTGGATTCTCTTTCTAAAGAACAAACAGCTCCCACACATCTGCTACTCTCTGTGAGATTACATTTTTATTTATTTGATCAAACTTGAAATCCCACAAATGTGAATTAGGGTGATCAAGTCTGAGTTCGCTGGGGTCAACTTGGCTGTATTCCCTCCCGGCCTTATTCCCTCCTGGGCTGAGAGGGAACAATCCCAGGGCCAGAGTGGGGCTTCTGCTTTGTTCTTTACAAACATTTATTGAGTTGTAACCTTCATAAACATGTAAGTTGCGCATGTTATTGTCTGGGGCTTAAATAAAACAGTGCTGGAAGTTATGGCTGTGGGCTCAGGAGGTTATATGTAACTACCATGTTCACCAAGCCTGCCTCCACCACGCCCCATTTTCCCACTATTTCTCTACAGCTTCCCTTCAGCAGTTTTCCGGACACCATCCTGTGGAGTTGACCTGACCGAGCCCACTACTCTCTGCTCAAACTCCTTCCCCTGCCTTGCCAATGCCCCTGTCTGGTTCACCGTACCTTGTAGATGTGGTGCTTCTTGCTAACAATGGGCAGAGGAAGGAATGTGCAGGCATATGTGGTGTCATCCTCCGGAACCAGGAACTGGGGAAGGTGCACAGACGCTGAGCGGGGTGCCAGTGAGGCTCCCAAAGAAACAGAGGAGGGGCCAAGCAAGGGAGGGAGTTCACATAGGGTCAGACTGGCAGGCCCTGGGGCACTGAGGGGGCCCGAGTAACCTCCGTCTAGGGAATGTACTGAATACTGGGTGCAAGAGGAGGGCTCTGGATTGAGTGGGGAGATGGAAAGGGAGCCGGAGGCGGCCGGGCGGGGCAGAGGGAACTTATTACATCAGTGATCTCCAAGTCATGGATGATGGTGTCCTCGGGGACTTCCAGATCGTCAGGATGGACTACTTGTAGCAGAAAGATGGACTTGACAAAAGTACGGTTCCGATCCAGTTTCAGGGTGTCATCCGGGCCATAGGCAGCCAGCACCCTCACAGTGTCGCCCTACAGGTTCCATAACCATTAAAGGGGTGCTACCGCTGGGCTGCACTTCACATATATGTGCACCCAAGGACCTACAGAAACCACTCGCTCATGTCTACACAGTGGAATGGGAGGCGCTACAGACCAGGAGTGAACTAGCCAGGTTCTATTTCTGCCTGGGAAGCTAACTTGCTGGCAACCTTGGGCAAGTCACTGGCCCGCCTGTGTTCCCTCTCTATGCCCGCATTCTCCTCTGTGAGCTGAAAGCCTGGAGCTCAACTGCAAAATCCTAACCCTGAGAAGTTCAGTGAAATTGGGCAGGGTTCTTCAAGAGGGGAGCCCTGGGGAGGATGGGGAGGGATGGTTCAGTGTGCAGTCACCCTGCTGGGAGATTGTGGCTTTCTACTGTGGCACAGTCAGGGCAACACCTGTGGAGGCTGAGAGGGACAGAAGACTTGGGGACCATCACTGGCTGCCTGACTGGGGGTGACTACTCCTCCCCAGGAGGAGCAGCTGCCTGTGCTGGAATGCTTTTCTCCCCTCCCTGTTTTACCGTGATGTCCTGGTCGTTGGGGTCGCAGGAGCGGAAGGGCCTGGAGAAGCGCATGGTGGTGTAGACAGCACCTTCCGTCAGCCCGTGCAGCTCAGCGTCCTGGCTGCCGTCTTCCCTCAGGGTGTCTTCGTCCACCAGGTGCTGATCCTGGGGCCCAGTGAAGATCAAGGAGTAAGAACCAGGAGCCCCAGTCCCAGTTAGCTCCCCCAAGATATTGAAGTAGTTGGAACCCTGGTCTTCTCCGCTATGCAGTTTCCCCACAGGGCTGGGCAGAGCACCAAGAAGTGGATTCTCCAGGAAGAGGGATGGAGCACGGCTGATGGAGCTTTGCCACCTGACTTCCCTTTACTTCTCCCATTTCAAATCCCACCTTCATAGATCCTAATATTCCTGCAGCACTAACCCTTGAAATCTGGTGTGTTCTCTAAACCAGCTATGCCATTCATCCTCTCTCAAGGGCTCTTAATAGACATTACCTTGTACTGTGAACTGACACTTCAGAAGTGCACTTTGGAAGAGGGATCGAGAGTTTGGAATAGGTGAGATTGGGAGATCAGTCAACTACTTCCCCATCTATAAAACTGGGATAACAATCCACCTTACAGTGATGCTAGAAGTTTGAAATGCAAAGAATTCAGAACAATGCTTGGATAAGCAAAAGTATATGATAATTAGGAGCTATTGCTTTTGCTGCTGCTGTTAGGGGATTATATTATGCTGTGGTCCACCTGATTGTGCTTAAAGGAAATTGAGGTCAGAGACTGTGTCTCAAACAGTTTTGAATTTTCCCCAGTCACCTGGATTTAGTGGGCTATTAGAAAGAAAATGGTGCAAGACTGTCTCTCACAATCTAATAGTTTCATTCTCCTGACAGCCTTGGAGATGTGCCATTTGGAAGACCTAGTTTGCAAACTCTGCAGTGGACCATTTTTGGAGGGAGAGTTCAGCATTCAATTGGACTTCTGGGTGTGCACTTGGATATCTTTGGAAAATGTGGATCCTCTTTCAACCCAACAAAGACTCCCATCCTTAGAAGAGATTGACCCCCTGGACTTACCGAAAAATAGACATTGCCATTGGATAAGACTCCTCCAACAACCAGGTCACTGCCTGCTCTGGTGTAGCGATTTGTGACACCCAAGCCCACCCAGCCAGCTGTGCGGACTTGGAGCTCAAAAGTGATGAATTCCTCCTTAAGATCAAAGTCCCAACGCAGAAACACGACATTGGAAGCATCTAAGAACCTAGAATAACGTAAGCGAGACATGGGACCGAAACAGTTGCCCAGGAAGGGGACTTCCAGGGCTAGAAGCAGGAAAAGACAGAAGAGAAGGGCATAGGCCATATCTCCCAGGAGCATCTCCCCTACATATAGACACCTGAGAGCCCTGGGTTTATATTTCCCTCCACCTGAGCCAGGCACCATGCCATGGGGGAGGGGTAGTCTGGGGCCCTTCTGATCTGATTATCCTCTGGGTTCTGAGTGGTTCCCCTTACATAACTCTGGCAGTGAGCGGTGCCCAGAGAAGGGACAGGAGTGTGGACTGGCCTGAAATTCTCAGGAGTGAATGGTTCAGACTTTCCACCCCACCCCTACGCCAGTGTACTTGCAATGGCGGCCTGCAGAATTAAAGAGGCTTTGTTTCTCCCCCGTCCTCTCTCTCTCCCCTCCATATCTTTCTTCCTCTCCCTCCTTTCCTGCCCCACACCCCATCTTCCTGTCTTGTATCCGTGGGCGTTCTTAATGAACATGCTTCATCTGACATATGCCCCCTCCCATTTTTATGGGCATTTTCCATTTTGTTTGTGTATAGAACAGAGGTCAGGCAGGGGGTGGGACCACGTGTGAACCTGACTGTTCAACTTTCTTGTACCAGGCAAGGAGGAGGGAGGTTTCTGAGAGAGGTTTGGGGGAGGTTGTGATTTCCACCTCCTGGAGGAGTCTTTGCTACTAATCCCTAGGACACTCAGAAGTGAGGGAACTGTAATCAGCTTTCCAGATGGACACGTGTGGGGCAGCTTTGATTTTCTGCACATTCGTAGGGAGGAGCAAGAAAGGGAGAAGGTGAGGGGGCAAAGAAGATGAGAAAGGAACATGAATTTGCACTGGTGGTGCTTTGTGCTGTACCCCTCCTGCCACGAGTCGCCTTTCAGAGAAATCACACTTTAGTGACTTTCCACTGCAGGCTTAGCCCAACCTCTCCAAGTTCAGGTGCATTGGTATGATGCAAACGGTAGAACAGTGTTTTTCAACCTCTTTTGTTTTTTTTAATTTCATGGCACATTTGAGCCTATAGTTAAACTCAGGAGTATGCTTAAATTATGTTGATCAAAAAAAGTAAAAACAAGAATATACTTACTGTGCTTTGAACTTCTTTCAAAAATAATTTAATTAATGATCTTTTAAAAAAGTTGTATCACACCTAAGATCTTCTCAAGGTACACTGGTTGAAAATCACTGCAGTAGAAGCACAAAAGGAATATTAGAATATTAAAACTCCAGACCTGGGTGGCGTTGAAAAACATTCTCCTTAGTAAAGTATCACAAGAATGGAAAAGCAAGTATCCAATGTACTCAATACTAATATGAAACCACTAGATGAATAACTACATGCCCACACAAGAGAAAGACAATTAAATTTAAGGTGGGGAAAGGAAGGGGAGAGAAAGGGGGATGGAGAAGGAGGGAGGGCGATTGGTAAGCTCTCATCTCATGTGCACAATGTGAGGGTATAAAGCACCCAGCCTGGGTGAAGGGCTCAACTTCAACTTGGACTTTACCTAACAAATGCCAGCAATGTAACCCAATCATCTGTACTTTCATATTAACATGATTTTTTTTTTTAAACCTCACCAGAATAGAAAGGAACTTTAGATCCACTTAGTTTTCTAAAAATTCCAATCCAGTTAACTTTGGATAAGGAGACGAGAGCAGGGAAGGGTAGCACGAATGTGCTTGACCCACCATCAAGTCATCAGTGGAGCCAGCACAGGAATGCAGGGGTCTTGCCCCAGGCTCCTGCTCTTTTTATTACTTCCTTAGGTCACAGACACACACAGGTGCCAAACCCTAGCCATGCAATTCCACCATGGCTTTTCCTGGTGGAGGGAGATGGTGTCATTTGATGGCTGGTTCTGAGGGAAGGGACCAAAGTTTGAGTAATTTCCTTCTGGAGACCAACACAGCTGACACTGAACTGGAAACCTGGTTTGGAAATGGAAATCCTCCATTTGACAATGGATAGGTTATGGGCCCTGGGCCTCCTCCGCACAGACTGGATCACACATCCTCACACAGGAGTTCAACTCAAGTGGGGGTGGGTCGATGCTGGCACCATCTGCTTACAGCTTCCTTCAGTGCATGCACAGACTTCGTATTATCTATGGAGCTCATCAAAGCTGGTGAGGACCAGCTAAGTGGGTTTGCTCCTTCCTTGAGCACTTGAATGTAACCGGGATGAGGTGGGGGAGAAAACAAATGTCCCAAGGAGGCAACCACAACCTCCCACTATGATCCTGGCAGAGGAGTCAGGGAGCTGGGCAGCCATCTGGAAGCAAGAGGCTTACCTCGGCTCAAGGCCGGAGCTGGGCCAAGACAAAAGGCCAAGGCACAGCCTGGAGAGGCACTGACCTTGAACAGGAATACCAGGGAGGGAGATAACAGGAGTGTGGAGACACTCTGATCCCAATCTCATTTGAGGATTAAGGCTGAGGGAGGAGGCAGTAGGGAGGCAGGATAACCAGTCCTGTAAACTGAGATGGCCCCAGATCCTTATCCAGCAATCTGTCCTTCCCACTGTCCTTGGGGAAGAAGTAGGATCCCCATTGAGGATCTGGGAGCAGGGAGAGCAGACTCGAGGGTCTCCTCTCCTTGGCCCTCTTCTGGCTTCCACCCCAGGACACCAGCCATTGTTGTCTCCTTATGTGGGTATTCTCCGGGAAGATGGGGCTGGGGGATGGCCCTGCCTCCCTTCTGCATTTCCTGAACCACAGCTGGAACACCAGCTCGAGTTCAGTGCAGTCCTGGATCTTGAAATCCCTCCATGTCTCCATGTTGCCTGTGAAATGCTGGGCCTGGAAAGATGGTGGGTACAGGGCCTTCTAAATCTAATTTCCCAGATTATTGGTTTTCAAGATTTCTGAAAAACATAACCTGTTATCAGTGTTAAAAAGTTGTGAGACTCTATGTTTTCAACTTCAGTTGAGTACTGAGGCAATTAAAAACAAACATTACCATTAATCCTGTCACATTTTAGTTGAATTTATCATTTATCATTCCAATAATGGCAGTCAGCCCTGGTTAAATGCTTAGTCTGTGCCAAGCTCTATTCTAAGAATTTTTCATGTGTTGATCCATTTGGTCCAATTTCCATTATTATGTCTGTCTTACAGATGAAACTACCAAGGCCAACAGTCACTCTAGTGGGTTGTGGCAGCACTATGAGTTGTTAGGAAAATAGAATTAAATGTAGCAGAAATAACAAACTATTATATAACATTATATAATTATATATTAATATAAATTAACAAAATATGGTTACAACGTCAGCCACATGAACCAAGGCTGGAGGGTTTGAACCCAGCCTGAGCCAGCTAAACAACAATGACAATTGCAACAGAAAAATAGCTGGGCATTATGGTGTGTGCCTGTAGTCCCAGCTACTTGGGAGGCTGAGGCAAGAGAATCGCTTAAGCCCAAGAGTTTGAGGTTGCTGTGAGCTGTGACGCCATGGCACTCTGCCAAGGGCAACATAGTGAGATTCTGTCTCAAAAAAATAAATAAATAAAATAAAAATAAGTCAACAAAATATAGTTAAGTTCTTCTTAAGGAAGAGCTTTCAGGATTTTAAAGATGGAAAGAGACTTACTTAGCTTTCTAAAAGACTTAGACACATTTCAAAGAAATAAAAGAAGAACTTGCAATTATCAGTTTGCTAAAGGAATGCTGTAGGAAAATGGTGAGGAGGAGAAAGAGAAAGTGAAATAACTTTCACTTATTTCAACAAGAAGCACGAAGCCCCTCCTTTTTAATTTGCCTTTGCCTTTGCCTTTGCCCCCACCCCCGAAGTCAAGCACTGGCCATGAATGTCCCTTGTTGCATTGCCTAACAATGCCTGGCAGCAGCCTCTATGTGCATGAGGAGCACGTGGAGACAGAGGTCTTTGTTCAATTCTGTAAGTGTTGCTGGGTTGTGCTGAGGTATTTTAACCCCTCACAAAGACTAGAGGTGTAGATTCAGGCCACTATTCTAGAAAGGGACACAGTGGAGAGGGTGCAGGGCCAAGTACTCCACTAAGGTGCTCAGTGCACGTAGGGCAGGCAGGGATTCCAGGGGAGAGCACATGGCCCCTTGGGAGGCAAGCAATGCCCACATCTTCAGGTTGAGAAAGCCACGCCCTCTGGAACTTTACTCTGAGACTGCCAGACCCTGCTTGCTGCCTTGCAGGCCTGGGTCCTGGTCTCCTGCCAGCTGGTCTTATCTCATGGTCTTGTTGGAGAGAGCCTGCGGGGCTTGAGAGGTATGGCTAGGTGCTCATGGCTGTTGTGAATGCCAGTCTGATGTCAAGCACAGGAAGCCACTCAGGGGGTCTGAGAGATGATGGAAAGAAGGACTCATTTACTGAAGCATAGGCAGGGAAGCTGCTCCATAAGGGCTGTGCCGCCATAATCCCAGGCACAGCCCCTCTACCTGGGGAGGAATCCCCTCGGCTCCCCAGTCTCTTATCAGCATCACTCATGGGTCCTTCTTTCTAGGATTTAGCCCAGTTAGGTACTCCTGGGGGTGACCACGCTGTCCATGTTAAGCCCAGCCTGCCTGCAAGCTTGGTGGAGCAAAGGCCAGGCAAGTCTTGGCAACATGTGGACAGGCTGAGGTCTTGCACTGCACCCTGAGGAATTCCCAGCACCCATGTATGGGGTGGGGTCCACAAGACCTCCAAGGGCAACTACAAGGGCTGGCTTTTCTGCAGAGTCCTGGGAGTAAGGAATTCATGTTCCTTCCTAGAGTGGATTACTAGGCCATATGGGGGACATGGAGCTTAGGCTGCACATGGCCAATGTATGACCCAGGGCAAGACCCTGCACTGAACTTCAGCAGAGACACAGTATGAAGCCTTGGACATATGAATCCAAGCCGCATATAGACTCCCCTGGTTCCCACTCATAGGCCTTTCCCCTCCTCCTCAGCCCACCCAAATACCCACTTCTTGCCTGATAACCACAAGCAGACCTGCTTGCTGGCCTTCCATATGCCTTTCCATAAACACTTTGCCTCAATAGCACAGAGACTTATCCACAGGCTCTGGAGGGCTAGGACACAATTGTGACTTCTGGGGAAGTCTCTTAATCTCCCTGAACCTCAGTTTCTGTGTCTATAAAATGCAAATTGCATGTCTATCCATCTCGGAGGACTGCTGCAAGGATAGGACAAAATAATTCAGGTGAAGCCTTTAGAGCAATGGTTCTCAACCTTCCTAATGCCACGATCCTTTAATACAGTTCCTCATGTTGTGGTGACCCCCAACCATAAAATTATTTTCTTTGCTACTTCATAACTGTAATTTTGCTACTGTTATGAATCATAATGTAAATATCTGATATGCAGGATGGTCTTAGGCGACCCCTGTAAAAGGGTTGTTCGACCTCCAAAGGGGTCATAACCCATAGGTTGAGAACTGCTGCTTTAGAATAATGTGAAGGAACGTGGAAAACAATCAGGATGCTAGCTCTTCTCTGCACACACATATAAAAAGCTTGCTGCATTTTATTGTCAGTTTCCACCCTCAGAGGGATGCTGGGAGCTCGGAAAAGGGGTGGGCTGAATCTCTTATCCAGTTAATGTTCCCTAAACACACACACTTAGAATACATGCTCATTTTTCCAGTTAGATCCCCATTTTCAAAACCCACCCCCAATTAAACTTCTCAAACCCCAATCTCTAGCTGATCTTTAAGACCCTCAGAAAGGACCAGGGTCTGGATCTGTGGTGTAGGCACACCAGGTGTTGAACTGTTCTCACCCTGGGTCAGAACTGGACCTGCAACCCCAGCAAGGACACACACAGAGTGAGGTACCGGACAAGGAGGCTCTGACCCCAGGCAGACGACCTCAACCACCCGGGAGGTACACAGCCAGGGAGCGAGAGAAGTGGCCTAGGACCCAAGGCCCCAGTTGAGGGTGGAGACAGAAAGGCTACTCTAGCTGAGCCACCCACTCTGCTTGCAGCTCAAGCCTCTATCCCAGAGAGCACAAGACCCAGGAAACAGGCAACTGGGATGCAGGCGGGAGGGAGACGCTAAGGAGGCCTGTCGAAGGTACCTGCTCCATCTTCAGGGCTGTGTGGGTAGTGGGGGGCACAGACACTCACTGGCAGGGCTGTTCCTTCAGTGCTTGTAGTGAGTGAGAAGTCTTTGTCATCAGGAGACATGGTCTGCCCAGGAATCTTTCTCACCATCACCTGCCTGGTGTTAGTCTGGGAGACTCAGCAGGCCCAGCAGGGCTGTGGTCTCAGTTATTCCCCCCTCCATATGTTAGCCTACCATAAGCCATCCTGTCTCTCCTGCCCTACACAAAGGTCTCCAAAAGTGAGGGCTGCCTGGCTGCAACACCTCCCTCATCCAGGGTTTCATGTTCTTGACCTTTCCTAGAACACTGCAAACTGAGAAAGATGGCTTTTTCACACAAACGTCAGACTTTCTTCCTAGAGGGTTCTTTGTGTTGTCTAAAGGGAGGGATTCCTTCCCCAAAGCTGTGGGTCTAGGCCACAGAACAGAAACTCAGGACTGATGGAGGGCCTTCCTAGGTGTCTGAAAACAGAATGAGTTTTCCCACATATATGGTCTTGGCTACACTTAGTGGTCCCTTCCTGGCTTCTCCTTGACTTAATGACACTTTCTCTGCCTTCCTATAACATCGTTCTGGCTCTCAGTGATTCTCTCCCACACGCACACACATGCATGCCTCACACACATATACATGCATGCACACACATACATGTGCACAAAGGTATATACATGTATGCAGGCATGCACACACACATGCACTTCATGCACACGTGCCTGCACACATGTAGCAGCAAACTAAAATGATGAAAAGAATGTCCTTCTCTGTGTCTACACAGGTCCTCTACCCCTCTACCCTACCATGACTTCAGGCCCACAGCCTCATTCTCTGTCTTCAAGGATAGAATGAAAATGTAGAGTGGATAGAGAGACCAGTTTGGGGCTTGATAAAATCACAGACACAGTCTTGACAGAGGCTTGCTTATTTGGGGTTCACTCAGAAGCAGCAGGCAGAGAACGGGGTCTGGTGGGAAATGGGTGGTTGGGTGAAAGTGAATCAAGGATGAATCCCTGATAGGAGACCAGGAATGGAGGATCCTGCAATCCAAGCAAGAGAGACTGAGACACGTAGATGCAAAAATGGTCCAGGTATTTCAGCTGTCTTTGGTGACATCTGTCATCTAGTTCAGGTTATTACAGACTTGGGTATAGATGCGTTTAGTTTTTATTTGTTTTTCTTTGTTAGTTTTCTCCCACACCTCGCATCTGCTCATTGCAGACTATGGGGCCACCCTAGTCATCCAACTGATGAGTGAGCGGAGGCCAGAAATCACACCTTGCTGTCATGTCCCTGGGCCTACTGTCTCAGCTGCTCACCCCAGAGGATCAGGACTCCTGGATTCTGGGGAGGAACATGGCAGTGTGGCAGTCCCCAGACTGCCAAACACCTCAGACATCTTCCTTCTTCTCTGTCTCCATCCCCCCTTCCCTCATTGCTGGTTCCCATTAGCCTTTCAGGGAACACTCTTTGCCTGGATCGCAGTGATTAATCCACAGGCTCTGGAAGGCTGGGATGCAGGTTCTGCTACTGAAGGCTCTGGGGAAGTTTCCTCCCTCAACTTCAGTTTCAGTGTCTACAAAATTCCAGCAGGAACTCTGTTCTCTCAGAGGAGAGTGTCCTCCCAGACTGGTGTTGGTCTTCTGCCAGCACTCTTGGGTATGTGGGGCAGCAACTCTGCCCAGCTCTAAAGGACACGATGAAGAGAGGGTCTGAGCCTTGTGGTGACTGAGGAGCCCACAGGACATTTGGATACCTCTGTGCTCCCTTTTGTCGAAGACGTCATCTCTGAGGGATCCCTTGGTCCGGGCTGTTAAACACAGAGGAGATGGCAGGACAGAGGCCCTCTGCTGGCAGCTCTTAGAACCACAGCCTCTCTACAGCTGGGGCTGGGAGCTCTGAGGTGTTCCCTTGGACAGCAGACCCTGAGAGCTCCCTGGAGACTTCCCAGGACAATTCTGCTCAGTTGAATTGAGAAACATTCCTTAAATCCTTGATTCCATGACTATTAAATCAGCCCTCCTGTACTTGCCACACTATAGGTATGGAAACGATGCTTTTAGATCGAATGGATTATGTTATTTCCCATTCTGATAGAAAGTGCTGATGGATGTGATGTGCGTCTTCTGTCTTCAGGCTGGTAAAAGTTTACTTAGCTTTATTTTTTCATTTGATGTTTTCAAATGCTTTATAAGGCAACTATCACCTGTTTTTTCTTTTTAATTAAGGAAATGGATGCTCAAGATTTTAATGACTTACCTGAAGTCACATAGCTAATAGTAAGGATAGAGCCAGGTCTCAAATGCAGGATGAAAACCCAAGAATATCAATATCTCATTAGGCTGTTTCTTTGCACAGTGAATATCACTGGGATGAGTGATGGGGGCAGAGGAGAGTTCCCTGGCAGGCATCTTTACCAGAGAGAGAATTCTCCTTCCAGAAAGCCAGTGCATTTCATGTTTCTGATAACCATCAAGTGAAGTAGACAGGGTCAGAGAGCACACAAACATCCACCTACAAAGTATTTGGCATCAGGAAAGGTGATCATCATGGAAAGTAAAGGGCATTATTGCCCAAGCTAATCACCCTGCAGACTTTTCCTGGACTTCACCAGGGTCAGAGGAGAATAGGTGTCCCATCAGTCTACTAAGAAAAGTGACTGAGGCTTTTGTAGGGGAGAGGGGATGAGGGACGAGCATGCTTTTTCCATCCCAATTTGAAGCCTTATCCCCAACTACTTTCCCTACCTTTTAATCATCACATTTAGAATCCCGTTGCTATTTCTTTGTGTTGCAGTTCTATTATTTATTTATTTATTTATTTACTTATTTATAGAGACAGAGTCTCACTTTATTGCCCTTGGTGGATTGCCGTGGCATCACACAGCTCACAGCAACCTCCAACTCCTGGGTTTAGGCGAGTTTCTTGCCTCAGCTTCCCGAGTAGCTTGGACTACAGGCGCCCGCCACAATGCCTGGCTATTTTTCTGTTTTTGCAGTTCAGCCGAGGCCGGGTTTGAACTTATGCCCCTTAGGTATATGGGGCTAGTCCCCTACTCGATGAGCCACAGTTCTATCAATTATTGAATCAGAAATATAACCAAAGAAGTAATTCTACAAATTCGTTGAACTAGTTATTAATATTCACCTTTCACTACCTGAAAGCAGGAAGGCAGGATCAACCTCATGGGAATAGAAAATAGAACTTGAGTGTTTGAATAATTATGTAGGGAAGTTGGGGAAGCAGATCTTTTGTGTGGGGTCACTCTGTCTGGTAAGCAGCTTACGTGAGAATGGTGGGACATGAGTGCATGAGGAACAGGGAACCAAAAGTAGGAAAGGTAGCCCCAAATACAGGCTTTCTCTATCACTTCACTTTGCATTTCACCTTGGCCAGGCTTTTTCTGAGGCCCTTAATTACCATTAAAGGCTAAATGTAGGTTCTCAGTAGATACATGTTGAATGAGTGGACAATAACTTGTCTACAGAACCACACTGGCTCCCCTTTCCCACACCATCCATCCTCTGCTGCCTCAGTCATTGGCAATTGGGTTCAGGTACAGCAAACTCCTACACCAGGCCAGGTGCCTTCACCTCCAGACTAGCACAGTGACAGATACTCTTGATGTGGGTCTACCTTCTCTTGCCAAGACAGGTATTTATTGAGCCAACAGTCACTTAAGAATTGCATTTCTAAGTTGTTTTATGGTTTGCAAACCAAGTCTAAAGTACCTTCATTTGTTCCACAATCCAGACTCCCAGTATGGATTCATTTTTTTGTTTTCTGGTAACCTATGATGGTTAACCTGGATATAGTTAAATCACTCACTCAGCATGTCTCCGAGATTTGCATGTGCATGACTCAGTTTACTAGCTATTCATCATCATAGGTCAATAGTTTGCCATTCCTGTCTCTCTTTCTGACACAAAGAGAGCAGAGTGTTTGGTCTTGTCCTGAGAGAACCGGGCACAGTGTGGACCACCAACCATCAGGACAGAATCTGTGACTAACGGGGAAGAAAGAGGGTGGGGAAGAAAGGGACACTTGGTGGGATGAGGAGCAGTCCCCTGGTTATGACTATGCCCGGCCAATGGTAGTGTTGACCCTTGGTTTGGGCTGTGTCTGCCGGGACAGTGGTAGTATTGACCCTCTTCCTGAGAGAAAGGAATGGCAAACTATTGAAGTATGGTGATGAATAGATAGTAATTTTGTCTTTCTCATCAGGCTGGAGGTTATCAACAATAAGTAGGCTGTAGCTCTCTCTTGATTCCAGGGTTCTCCATTTGAGATTCTGCCTACTCCTCAGCGTGCAGGGCATGATGTCATATGTCCCACCATAGAAGAAAACACATTTAATAGGCAAGTGGAGTTAGTTCTTTCAGAAGAGTAAGGGTTTTCCAAGCATATAGAACTTGTTTTCTCCTATGGATCGATATTACCTTCCTAAACTCACCCCTTCACCAATCATCTGCCCAGACTCAGTCCTCATTCAAAATGTTACCTCATTCAGGCCCATCATGAGTACAACCAGAGGGTAGTTTTATGGCAATTATGTGGTTATTGACAGACAGCTCAGGGGACATGACATTGGTGTTAATAGCTGAGCTGATGAAGTTGGGGTATAGGACAAATTTGGCCACCAGGATGAGCTGTCCTAATGGATACTTTGTGGCCCCCTTACTCTTGCCCAGAGGCCATTGAAGGAGAAAGGAGATTATTAAGAACTCTATTTTTCAGGACCCCTTTATCTTGATCTTCCTGAGGCTTATTCCCCATTCATATGTTTTTTATTTTCAATAGTTTATATATTTTAGGAAATATTACTCTGTCTTTTTAGTTATCATTTCAATTCTAGCCTAGCTGGAGATCTCTGAGGCTGATCTGAGATAAGGATGATGTCCTATTGATCATATGGGAGCTCCTTAGAAGTAAGGTCCTGACTTCTTTCCTTATACTCCCCCCACAGCTCCCAGTTAATGTTTATTGTAGAGTGAAGAGGTCCATGCTAAGGGCATCTTCTGGCTGTGGTTCCACCCTTGGGATGGCTGAGCCTCTCAGAAGGACGTGTCTGGGCTGAGGTGGCCACAGAGTCTATCTCATTCGTGTATCCTAAAGTTCCTCCTCATGCTTCTGAATGTTTGTGTGATGGCTTTACAAAGTGAACAGATGTAGCCTATGCACGGGATGAATAGCATGAACTTCTTGCAAGTCTGTTCTGGTGACCAGAACTGTTAAAGACACACTTTGCCAGTGTCACAATCAAACTCAGCCCAGTATAGTACCCATACACAGCTGTACCCCAGACATTCCACCAGCAGGTGTTGATAGAGGTGTCCCTTCCATCATGGAGGGAATAATTATTGGTCTTCACTGAAAATTGCATATTCTGGATTTGAAATTTCTTTCTCCCATAGTCATCACTGTCCTAGCACCACATCCCTTGAATTTCCTGAGTGCCTTATGTATTCCACAAAGAAAAGAATGTGTTTTCCAAGCAAGGATGTCGTCTTGGTGCTAGAGGTGGACCCCATGGTTAGTGCTGCACATTGAATTCAATGCCTTTACACACCATTGTCTAGAATCAGCCGGCCCTTTATAATATCAGAATGACCTATTAAAATCTGAGCACTAGCTCAAATGAGGAGACATCTTTATAGACTGAAGTGTTTCTCTGAAAAATTAGCTCAAAACTACTTGTTGGTCCCTGAAAGAAAATTTTAGTTAATAAAATATGTGAAGGTGAAGCTGTCACAATTGCACTTAATAGTTCATACCCCCTAAGTGGGCCGTGAGGCTCCCATAGTGCCCTGGTAGCTCCATTTACCAAACTCTCTAAAACTGTTCTCATTTTTGTTTTGCTAACCCTCAATCAGCTGGCCAAAGGAAATTGATCATAAAAGGTTAAAGCTCTCAGGTGCTAACTGAAGCAGCAGAGGTGGGATGAAAATAAAGTGAAAGAAGAAAAGAGGGTGATCAAGTGGGGGTCTAGGGCACTTGGCATACTATGAAGGGGGAACACATATCAGGAAAAGTTGCCTGGAGTTTCCTGTTTATCTGCTACATCATGGCCGCAGTATTTTTGTATTAACTTCTCAGATCTGAAGTAAATATTCAGAATCCTGCAAAACTGATGACCAGAATGTATCTACAAGAAGCTGAGAGCTGGGCAAGGTGAAGCTAAGTACAATGCCTCCCTCCACTTTCCCCACTCCTGTACTACTATTTAGTCATTCTTCATCAGACTTCCTTTTATTTACCCAGAGCACGTGTTGTCTACTTCAGTGTGTTTGGTAGGGGTTTTGGTGCCCCAAATGGCTATGGAATGGCCAAAGGATAATAAGTCAGTTATCAATTTGTTAGAGAGAACATGATCCCCACGTGATAAACTCCAACAGCCTAAGGAATTTTGAAACTTTCTTCTTCATCTATGGGGGAAGAAGGTTGTTCTGAACAGTCACAGTGAAGATATGCATAAGAAAACTTCTCAAGCACTCTTCCTGTTTCACAGCAGTGAGACAGGTAAGCATGCATAATGTGAGGAGTCACTTTGAGTTTAATTCTGAGGCTGGACATGGGAACTTGCTGTGTCACAGGGTCCAGAATTCCCACCATGGGCACTCAATTGTTTTTTATTGTATTCTCAATCCAGGTTACATGTGAAAAGATTTTGGCATAGATGCCAACATCAGCTCTCAAAACACATCCATCTGCAAAAGACAGGATTCCCTGAAGCGTCCCATTGCAGACGGCCACAGCTGCTGAGACTTCCTGCCAGAGAAAAGGAAACTTGGTTATCTTTCTAGAAAGAATAGGGAATAAAATGGGGAAATGAAGGCATTGAGAGTATGATACCTTGCAGGGCTGCCTCCTTCCTGGCACGATGCCCATGCACAGCATGCTTTCCTTAATTTCATAGGTTTTATAGGCATTCTGGCATTCAGCCTTGGAGATTACAGAGATATCCACGTTCTGTAGTGTGTCAGGCTCCTTTGCTAAAGACAAAAGAGAAATCACACTTCCTTAAGTGTTCTCTTGAATAGCAAGCCTTCTTTCCTTTCCCTCTTGCTTTTTTTTCTTTAAATTTATTTCCCCTTCAACCATCAGAAAGAAAAAGAGATCAAACACTGAGAGAAATCAGAACTGTGGCAGTGAGGACAACTTGGGCACAGGAGATTTTTCATGATACAAATGTAAAAGTGGTTAAATTCTTGGAAGTGAGATGAGACATTCTTACAATGAAATGAACCAAATTGTTTTAAAATATTGTGGAAATTTGAACATTTAAAGGGTGTCTTCTGAGAGAATTTTTAAAATTTGAAGGAATTTATACATATGTAGCCTCGTTTCTCATTTTTCAGGTCAAAACAAAGTTAAATATCTGCATGAAAATATCTCTAAAAGTAATTTTCTTAAACCTATATGACTGGTAAGTGGTAAAACTATGATTTAAAACTACATTTCCTGATTCCTAATTCAAATTCTTTCTTTTATATCAATGGTCCACAAATACTGTGAAATGGGCACATTCATAACAAAGTTATTTCAATCTCAAACAAAACAAGAACAAGAAGAAAGTAATATCTATACATGTGGTTAAGTGTTCCTGCCAAGGATTCTTCTTCAGAAAAAGTACTATATTTTGAGATTTTTTTTTAAATGAAGATGTATATTTACTTTAACATCTTTATTTGAGTATAATACATTAAAGTTTGAAAAAATGTTTGAGATCCTTTGCTTTATTTTCTAATCCAATGATAATTTTCTGGTTCCACTGTTTTTTTGAGGTGGGGTGGGGATACTTCTTTAGGGAATGCGTACTTAAACTATGTCATGAGCTAGATCAAAAGAAGCTGCTTTTTTTTTTTTTTGTAATCATATCTTTTTTTTTTGACTCAGGTGTCATAATTCAGATGAATCAAACATACTGGTCGCCAGAAGGACATTTGGCTGTTCCCCAAAATCAAAGTTACTCTTGAAGGACAAATCATTTCTTCTTCTTGATATATTCAGGAAAATGTGCCAAAAGTCTGAAGACGTTTAGTAAAGAAGCATTGTAAAAAAGGAATGAGTAATGGAAACAATGTTAGGATAAATGGATAGCTCCCCTTGGCTTCAATAAGAAGAAAAGAGAGGTGGGCGAATGAATATAACCTGGCACACTTGCATAAAATGAATCTCCTTTCCTTGCTATGGTGTCTAGTATGTGATGTGTGCTATACATACTCAGATAAACTTACTCATATTCTGTTTTGCTTATAGGTAATCAACTCTCCTTGGCCAGAATTCACCATACTCTTAATTAACAGCTGTAGACAGTTAATTAGGCTTACATGAAAATTTTGACTTGGAATAGCAGGCAGTAAGAAAACAGAAAGAAATAAGTTAGAAAACAGAAAGATGCTTTAACATGCTCAAAGTTTTTTCATGGAGTCTGAAGTATGAGACACAGAAGAAAGCTTGCATAGGATATCTAGTTTAGCAGCTTCAAATTCTGTGTGAAGACGTCTACTAACAAAAATAATGATAGGCCTCTGTCAATTTTCTAAAGAATGGAGTGCATGTTTATAACGTTATCAGTTAAAGTGCTTCTTTCAGAAATATTTTCCTTAAGCTTTTAAGTATGTATTTCTAGTACAATCTTTGTAAGGAACCCCCACCTGATTTAGCACATATTATGCATTTACCTTATGTTTATACATTAATATTTATTTCATGACATTTCAAGGACTAAAGTCACTTTATTGCCCAAAACGGTTTGAAAACATCCTAATAATGTTTTGCTTTATTTTATTTTTTATTTTGAGTTGAAAATTGAGGCTCTAAGATGAAATGACTTGCTGTTAGATAGCAAATTAGGGCTAGAATACAAAATTCTTCTTTCTGCTAAAACCACTTCTACCATATATGAATATAATGATGAAATAGAAAGAGTGGGTTAAAAACACTTCAAAGGATTATTTCAATGAGGTACAGGGAAAAGGAAAGAAAAGAAAAAGTATAAAGAGGTAAGAAGAAAGCCTCAGTGATCAGAATTTAAAAAGCCAAGAATAGAGAAGGTAGAGAAGTGTGTCCAATTCTGACAGAACAGTGTTGTCTTGAAGTCTACAGTCATCACCTGTATCTTGAACTCACATGAATCACAGATGTTAAAGCCCCAGGTAGAGACAGTGCATAGGCTATTCACAGGGGCAGGCTGGGAGGGCAGGTTGACCACTGAAACAAAACTATTGAGTTGAACTTTTCTTGAGAGCTTGATTAACATGATGTCATTATTAATAGAAGTTATGGAGAATTGTGGATGATAAACTATCTTCTCATAGTCAACCACCTGCAGATAGCGTTCATCGGGGTCTGCTGGGATTGTAACCCCCAATATCACAGAAAGCTTCCTGGAAAAATATGAAACACTTATGAGAAAATTTAGTGGAGATGGCTTATCCATCCGTAGGTGCCTCTATTAGCCCTTCCCAGACTTTTTACTCCACCCATGAACATCCTCCAAAGGCTTTCCTAATCCCATTTAATTGGGAGATGGTCCCAGGCAGGGATCAGGGTCTATGGCTAATCTGAGAACCCAAAGTCGGAAGTAACTTTGGTGGCTTATCACTCACGGTAAGTTGCAATGTGCAGCTGTGATCACCCACAGTGGGTGGATCAGGGCTCCAGAGCAGGGTAAGTAATCAGATCTCAAGTAGGCCAAATAGGAGGGAGTATAGCCAAGTATATAATCTGGATTAAAAGCCAAAACACCTGAAAAGAGAAGAATGAACAAGAAATTCTGAGATCTTTCAGTCAGTCTTCACTGGGAAAACTAAAGTCAAGTCATTTAACATGGTCTAAGTTTCCCCTGACCTTTTCCCACACCATGTTTGTGAACTAAATCTGTAAAATGACTTTGTTTTAAAACATAAAGAAAATGGTAAATGGTAAGATGGTAGATACACATCTATTTCAAAAAGTGAAAAGACATTTGCTTTTTTTTTCTTTATTAAATCACAGCAGTGTACATTAATGCAATCATGGGGTACAATGTGCTGGTTTTATATACCATTTGAAATATTTTCATCAAACTGGTTAACATAGCCTTCACCGCATTTTCTTAGTTATTGTGTTAAGACATTTATATTCTACATTTAGTAAATTTCACATGTACCCTTGTAAGATGCACTGTAGGTG
>CAUYRH010080582.1:0-29990 GCA_963574655.1 Perodicticus potto | reverse complement strand
CCATCACCACTAACACCAGCACCACCATCTTCACTATCATCATCACCACCATCATCACTATCATCACTATCATCATCATCACCATCATTACCATCATCACAATCATCACTATCACCACCTCACCATCACCATCTCACCATCACCACAATCACTATCACCACCTCACCAGCACCACCACCACGATCACCACCTCACCATCACTACCATCACCACCACCACCACCACCTCACCATCACCATTACCCCATCACTACCACCACCTCACCATCACCACCACCACCTCACCATCACCATCACCACCATCACCACCACCACCACCACCATCACCACCACCATCACCACCTCAACATCACCACCTCAACATCACCACCTCACCATTACCATCATCATTACCATCACCATCACCACCATCACCACCATCACCACCACCATCACCACCTCAACATCACCACCATCACCACCTCACCATTACCATCATCATTACCATCACCATTATCACCATCACCATGACCACCATCACACCTCACCATCACCATTACCACCATCACCATCATGACCACCTCAACATCACTATCATAATAAATAGGAAAACATAATACTGAGAGTAGGATGAAGGAAGAGGTAGCAAGGTGGTTATAGACCGGATGCTCCACAACCAGGTTGCCAGATGTGCATTCAGGTCTGGCTTCTAATGCACAGTGAGACTTTTGAGAAATTACTTAATATCTCTGAGATTCAGTTTGCTCATCTATTAAAATGGAAATAATACTGCCTATCTACCCCATAGTGTTATTATGAATATTAAATTAGCTAATTCACATAGAGCAATTAAAGCAGTATTTGGCCCAGTAAGTATTAGCTGCTACTGTTATTACTACTGTTGATGTAGTCACACAGAGAAGTCACTTTAAGTACATTGACTCACCTCCTACTCACATGAACACTAGCAGTTTGGACTCATGAAGTTACTTTTGAAAGCTGAAGCTCAGCAGTTGAGGGGTATTGCCTAGCTGCAAGATTAATGCTTTGTCCACCATGCCAGGGGGCCTGGGCAACGTGCAGGCTACCACACTGTCCAGAACTAGGCCCTAAGCCTTCCCACACCCAACACCTAATACCAGGAAGCAGGCTGATAGCTCCCTGGCAGTTCCTGGGTCATTTTCATTTTATTTGTGCTGCTTTCTGCAGCTTTTGTGTTATACAATGCACTTGGCTGGCAGGAAGCCCATGTGGGCATCAAAGGCCCCGGCTGGCAGCAGATAGAAAGCAGGGGCATTGCCAAGGTTTCCTCCCCTGCCAGCCACCCACCACCCACCACACAGCCCAGGGGATTCACAAGAAGCAGGTGCCCAGCCCCATAACCACTCCAGGTGTTACTTAACCCTCTACCATAGGATCTGTCCCACAATACGCCAGGTGTGCCAATGCCAGGTGTGACAGGTGGGGGCTGATGTGCAAGTTGCTCCTGGACCAATGATAGCAGGCAGATTGCCGGCTACTTTATGGTTCTGGGAACTTCTGTGTGTGATAACAGATTCAGGAAAGCCTCAGATCCAGAATGAGTAGTCCCTGCTTGCACAATTCTATATTCATTTATTAAGGACCTGTTCTAGGGAGGGCCTTGGACAGGGGTCAAGGGATTCAAAGATAATCTGCCATGGCCCTGGGCTTGTGAAGTGGACAGGCTAGTGAGGGCTCATGTAGGAAGACATATAAAACGCTGTGATGAGCTTTGGGCAAGAAATGGGATCAAAAATAGACTTAACTTCCTGAGTTCATTCACTCAATTACTAACAGAATGCCCACCTTATGGCAGTTGCTGAGGCAATAAGGGTGAGTGAGACAAACAATTCCTCTTCTCATGTAAATTAGATTTTTTTTTTTTTTTTTGGCAATTTTTGGCCGGGGCCGGGTCTGAACCTACCACCTCCGGTGTATAGGGCTGGCGCCCTACTCCTTTGAGCCACAGGCGCCACCCTGTAAATTAGATTCTTGCTGAATCTGCCTGGGATTTCACAAAGACTTTCACAGAAAAGCTCCTGGGTATCAGCTATGTCTCTAGGAGCTGGGTAGTCTTGGAGAATTAATTTTGCTTCTCAGTGCCTTAAATTTCTCATCTGTAGAATGGGTATGGTATGTTCATATTATGACATACCATGAGGCCTTGAAATATTTCCCTGTAGAAAAATTTCTTAACAGGAAAAAGTTCATCCTATGTTAAATAGCAAAACCTGGTTATAAAAGCCAACGGAGACATTCTTTACCTTTTTCAAATATTCCTATATGCAAGAATATGTATATCATATATAAATGCATATAAATGAAATGCATATAATATAAAAAGTAATATAAGATAATACGCTGTATACACGGACTATATAAATACTGTTGCACACATATGCACCATCACATCTACAGGTTATAAATTGGCTAGTCCAGTGTCCGTGTAAGCGTATGAGGGTTTGCTTAAATGCACACCTGACTATATATGTTGGAAGGATAACAAAGACTTTTAGTTTTCCTTTTGCTTATCTGAATTTCTTTTCTTTTTTTTTTTTCTAACCAACTTAAATCAGTTATAATGGCATGTAATACACCACGTATTTGAAACATAGTCATGACAATGGTTTTCCAGGTGTACGTGTACGTCAAAAGCTATCTGAATTTCTTAAATTGTACAGTGAGCACACATTACTTGTAAAATTAAAATATAAGAACATACAACCTTTCCTTCTCAAAGGGGTGAGTAAGGTTCAGATGCTCTTCAAGAACTAGTAATGTTTTCCAGATCATGACAACGCCCTCTTGACAGCTGTTGTTGGAATGCTTACAAAGTGCTAAACTCTACGTAGGACTTCATCATCCCTCAGTAGATGTCCTTGAACATCTGCTCTCCCCACTTAGAGGGGAAACTGAGTCAGGGAGCAGGTATGTCCTCAGCTAGACACAGCAGTGAGGCTCTCAACACCTGTGCTCCTGCCGTCTGCCCCACACTGCCTCTCCTAAGAGAGCTCAGAACCCAGCCAGACTGTTCCTGCTGCCGGTTCTCCTTTGTGGGGACGGAGGCTATAGATTGCATGGCCAGGCAAGAACCAGAGGACAGAGAGCCTGAGAAAGGAATCAGGGCCATGAGAACAGACCTAGCCAGCAGCCCCGGATGGAATGTCCATGCCAGTAGAGGTGAACATCCGGACACTGCTGTCCCCATGTGAATGGGCCTCAGAGCAGCCAGGTCCCAGGAGCCAGCAGGGCGGGAAATAGCTGCCAGGGCACTGGCATCAGCACCCCATGCTGCGTGTTCAGGCCAGCTTGGTTAGTTGGCTGCCTGTCAGGACTTCAAAGGGGTATGTGAAGCAGGCTGAAGGACCAGGCTGGACTGGTCTGCCTGAAACTGAGATGGCTGAACAAAAGGAGGCCATGTGGGCTGGTTTAGCGGGAGCCTGTGGCAGGACAGAGGGCGGGAAGTGGGAGGCAGCAGGGGGAGGGCTGGCGAGAGATGTAAGGTGTGTGCAGCCAGCACCTGCAGCAGGGGATGGTGCACCAGCAGGCACAGCTCCTGCACAAGGGAACAGCGGCCCAGGGAAGGCCATGGCTCTGCAGGTGGCAGGCAGGAGAGCAAAATCTTAGGCTATTGACGAATCCAAGAAACTCCATGAGGTTTTGGTGCATTTCAAGGAATTCATTCTCCCATGTCTCCATTCACCCAAATGCAGCTAAGAACTGGTCATGATGCAGACACTCAGCGGTGCTGAGGACCCAGCTGAGAACCAGAACAATAGGATCCCAGCCAGCTGGCATGGTGGCATCTCCCACAGGCCCAGGTGGGAGGACCCCAGGGTCTGTTGAGGGTCTTCTCACATGGCACAGGGCTTAGACAAAATGCCAGGGCTCTCCTCCTAGTGCCTTCACTGATGCTGGGACTCAGAGCCCCAAGTGACTCATAGCCTGGCTCGTTCCTCAACTTCAAAGGGAAGGTCACACCCAGCCCCTGAGATTGCTATGTTCTTCCTAGAGATGAGAGTCACACATAGATGGAACATGGGGACAGTGCATGGCAGATGTAATCAAGGAACAGAACTCAGGGGAGAGCTCATAGTGACCAAAGATAGCAAAAGGAAGGGCTAAAGGGTGATGGCACAAGAGGCAACCACCCCCCCCAAACACACACAGGCCTGAGAGCCAGGGGTCCCAGGTTCTGTTGCAGGCTCTGTCATCCCGCCTGTTGACCAGGCCTAGTCACATCCTCCATGGAGCTGCTTAAAAACACCTGTAAGTACCACAGCAGAAGATCCACTAGGTCGTTCTTACACATGTCAGCACCACCGTTCCAGATGAAGGTGGTGGGAGGCTCCACAGAGGAGACTGATGTTTGAACTCTTCCGGTCCCTGGAGCACAGCCAGGAGAGTATGGGCCACTCTGCATGCCACCTGCCTGCCCAGGAGTTGAGCCAGCCCCTCACTCTACAGCCTGGCTGGTCTCAGTGGGAGGCAATGCGGCACACACAGAGGAAGGGTCATGGACATGGACACAGAGACACCTGGTCCACTTTCTACCGTTGCCTGACACTGCCTGACATGGACTTGGGGAAAGATGTTTCACCTCTGTGAACCTCAGCGGTCCCACGTGTAACACAGCAGACAACACGTAGTAATACTTGGTACGAAAGGTTGTTGGAGGGATTAAATCAGACACTGCACGCTGGAGCCAAAGGAAAAAGCATCTCAGTGAAACATGAATTATTTTCCCCTACTCTAACCTTATTTGAGCACCAGTCCTCTGGATAGAAACCTATGTCATCTTAAACGTCCACTACCACGGAGGAGTGAATGAGAAATAAGGTTGGATTTTTGGAGGGAAAACCTGGGCTCCTGTCTCTGCTGATGCTTTTTACACCCATGAGGGAATAAATGGTTCAGGTACTCATCCTCCCTGCCGTCCTAGTTGTCTCACTTGTAAAAGGGGACTACAGAGAATGCTCCACTCACAGCACGTGGGAGACTCGAAGTGAGGTGACGTATAGCAACATGCTTTGCAAACCACGAGGCTTTCAACACGTTAAGCACCGCAATGCTCTGTCTAATCCTGCCAGAGTCCTCTCGTAAGGCATAGACGTGGCCCCCGACTCCACATGGTTCTAACAGGAATGGAGCTTTGCTGAGATTCTGGGTGACTTTAAATCACTCCTAATATCTAATCAGAAGTAGGCAATGTGGCACCAGGAGTTCTCACCAGAATTCCACCAAATTCCCTCTGACCTGGCGCAGGTGGTCTGGGAATGGTGTGAGGCAGGGCGTTTGGAGAAGGGAGCCTGGAGGGAGCCGGAGGACTGAAGGCTTCCGGTGCAGGGCTCATGGGCGCCTTGCCAGTGTTTGTTCCCTGCACACCAGCCAGGATTCCTGCCTTGTCCTCTGGGTTACATCAGGTGATAGTAGGATTATTAACTGCTTGACAGGTAGCTGAGAGAATGAAGGGTACAGAGAGGACAAGAGACAGCTCCTCAGAGAACCTGCCAGCCCGGCAGCTGGCCCCCGAGGCCCGGAACGCCCAGGGTCCAACGGAAAGCATCCTGCTTCCGCACCCCGACCCGCTGAGCAAACACACAAGGGTGGCAGGTGCCCAGGGCTGCCAGCCAAGCAGTCTCTCCTGCCCGGTCAGCACCAGCCTGAGAGAAGGCCCAGGAACCTCCCTGGCATAGTTCCCACTCTCTGAGCTGGCAGGTGGGGGGTGGGGCAGGTAGGTGCTGGGGCTGCCACAAGGGGGGCTTTCCTCTCAGCTCCTTGGAGGGGTTATCTACAGGCACTCCTGCAGCTGGCCAGCCCTCATTCCTCCCCCTGAGTTCCTCCTTCACCTTGCTGACTGACTTCCATGAAGGGATCATAAGAGCCCGGGGGCAGTTCAGGTGTTCTATGGTGTATCGCTTAAGATGCTTGCTTACTTGGAGACCTGGAAACTGAAAGTATCTTCACAGGAAACGTTTATCTACGCATTTCAGTGATGCCCACGGACCAGAGAGATTTTGACGAGTCACATCAAGGGCAGGAGAATAGGTGTCAGGTAACCTGGTCACACCAACTACTTTGTAGCCTTGAACAAGCCATTCCCCCTCACTGGGTACAATTCCTCTATTGATAAAATGAGGGGTTTGGCTGGTAAGCCTGCACAGGCTTGCAGACTGTGATGGACTTAAAAGAGGCTGTCCCTGGCCGTGAGGTAGCCTTGGATCCAGAAGTTCATCCTGCTCCCTTAGCTGTGTGCTGTCTGGTCACTCATGTGATAACTCTGAGTTGAGTTTCTTCCCCTTTGAATGTGGGGAGAGCACTCCTTCCTGCAGAGTCAACATCCGAGACACGTTCACGGAGGGCTACTTCATCAATCCTTAGACAACCAATCATTCAATGAGGGGCAAAACTCATGGAACTAGGCAACCCCTGTTCTTGCAGAATGCAATTCATGGAAGGTAGTTATTACTGATATCCCCACTCCATCAATCTCCAAAGCAATGCTGCATGATAACAAAAGCTCAGTGGCATAAGCCCCAAGTGTTCATGAATCTGGATGGCCAGGCAGATGGCTTTGATGATCTTGGCAGGACTCATTCAGAGGTCTGGGAGTTGACTGGCTGTCATCTGGTTGAGGCTGGTCTCAACTAGGATGAGTAGAGGACCCTGGCTCTATCCTCTCAACCTTCTCCTACAACCAGAGGTCGAACCTGAAACAGCATTTTTTCGGTAATAACAACAGGTTTGACAGCAGGAATGCAACCGTTTTTCAGAGCTCAGCTTGCACCATGTCTGCTAACAGCTCACACAATCAGGTCCAGCACAGGATGTGGGGAAGGGTGAAGAGCAGAGCCATGCCTGTAATCGAGTCACCTCATCACTTTACAGATGGAAGGAGGACGGGTCCATACAACCATGTCACATACACAATGATACAGAGCTTAATGTCTGAGTCGGGGTTTGAAGCGGAGCTGTTTGGACTGTACCAAGCTCTATTCTCTTGTCATCCTTGCGTCGGCATGGAGGACAGGCAGCAAGGACTCGCAGGACAGTGCACCTGACAGGAAATTCTTCAGAGTGTCTTGGGCGTGGATGGCCTGAAATAGTGTGGGAAATGCCTACCTGACCCAGGTTGAGAGCTAGTACAAGCTCTGGCCAAAAGCTCCCCTTTATCTGATACACATTGAAAGCAAATAGCATAGAGTTAAATAGCAGCAACCAACCAGCACCCTGTTTCGGACAGTGGGGTACAAATTAAGCAGCCCCAGAAAGGAATGCAACTTTCCTTGTATTTCCAAGCTCCATAAATCCAGAGTAAAGGTCAACCAAAGACTCCATGTTTACTGATCCACTGCCACCCTCTCCCCATCCCAGTGTCGTTTTACTGAGGAATAGGAGAACACCTAATAACTCACCACTACACAGAGACTGCAGCTCTGCTGGCTGGGGATAGGAAAGAAACGCCAAGCAGGACTCAGCGCTGACACCCAGCATCTGATTGGGTGGTTCTGGCCCAGGAGCTGACATTTTCAATAAAGCCTCCCAGGTGACTCTGATACAGGTAACCCTTGGATCTTCCCACATGCACACACACTCATACATGCACACTCGCACATCACACTTGCATACAGAAAAGCAAAAGGGTCTGTGAAAACAGAAATAAGCATGTCAGCTCTGTGTACACATGCCTTTGTCTAAGCCTCTCAATAACTTTGGGAGGCAGGAGAGATCTTTTATTGCCATTTTTCAGATTAGAAACACAATGCACAGACACGTTAAAGAGTGCAATGTCCCTAAGCTAAGAAGCTGTGGAGTCCAAGTGCATTTACAGTTGTTCTGACCCCATAGCCCAGGTTCTTAAGTGGCAGCATTCAATCTGCATGGGGTGTTCCCTGACACTAGAAACTAGGACCTACCTTGTAGTGTCTTTAAATTAAAAGATGAAAGTCAAGTTCTTGAACTTGCTGCATGACCCTGATATCTCAGGGCAAAGCTACTGCCATCATTACATATTTTCTCTGATGTCTTTTCAATGGGAAATGACTTAGTCACATGTTATCTCCTGTTTTCTCCTCCCACTTCCTCACTCTAGTTTGCACCACCCCCTGCCAGGCTGTTATCCCAGTGGGGGACCATGAGGAAGGCAGCTGTGCCCTGGGCCTACTGCCTGCACCTAAGTGCAGCGTGCCTTCCTCCAGTCCCCAAAAGACTTGCTAGTAAAAGCCCTCCCCTTCTCACAAGGGGCCTCGGAGAAGAGAAGGGACATGGCCAGGGCCACATAGCCAGTTTGAGGCTAGACCTGCACTTGAACTTCGGCCTTATCTAATCCAGAGCCCAAGCTCTTGTCTCCTAGCAAATGTGATTCATAGCCTTGTGTCAAGGCTCTTGGGGATTCAAAGAAAATGTCAGCATCCAGGCAAAAAAGAAAAAACAAATGTGATGACCATCTTTACTACAGGGAAAAGAGCTTCTTGTGCAATTATTAAAGTAATGAAGGTGTAGGGTAGGGGGTTAGGATTGGCTTTGGGAAACATGCTGCTTCTAGCAGAGGGGACGTTTGGAGCCCAGGAGACAGTCTATTTCCTAAAGCACATCCCTATGGCTATCCAATGTGCGAATCAAGGGAAAAGCCTTTAAAACTGCAAAGCCCTGAGCACGTGTGAGTATTAAAAACAGTAACGGACAGTGAACTAAAGAAATAATATTCAAAAGAATGACACTCATCCAGGGAAAAGGGGTTGTTCTCCTTCTCATAAATAGACCACAATGGTAGCAGTAGAAGGTCCTCATGGGGAATGAGGCTGCAGGTTCTAGAGTCAAACTGCCTGGGTTGGAAATTTGGCTCTCACTGGCTGTGCAACCTTAGGTGGAGCACTTAACCTCTCTGTTTCCTTATCCACAAAATGTAGTTACAAATAGTCCTAACCTCATAGCATTGTTGTGTGAATAAAATGAGCTAATTCATGGCAATTGTCATGAACATGTTAACTGTTCACAAAATTGTGATAGTAAGACTCTGTTAAATACAGTAATAAATTGTTTGCCAATGTGTGCACCATCTTCAAACTCAGTATAAGCAGCTCCTATAGACACAAATGCTGCTGTGGGAAGAGTGTGCCAAAAATATTCCTGAGATTCTTCAAATCCTTGGAGACATTCATTTTTAAAAGCATGAAAGGAACCCACTACATACTCACTGAAGGGACACTGTAGGCACATGTCCAACACGGTGGAGAGGCCTCCACCGCCAGGTACCTTTTTCCTTCACTCTGGCCGTCACTCGATTAGTGAGTGAGCAGAGGTGACAAGTGTCTTGGTGTCCCTGGCACTGCACAAGGCACTGGGGGCAGGAGGCAAGTCTGGTGTGGAGGTGGGTCTGGCCCATGTAAACGGCAGTGCCTCTGGGGACCCGCGGAGGCTGTAAGGATGAGAAGACCAGGCGTGAGGAGGACCCATGGACTGGTGAAATGGAGATCTGGGGCTGCGACAACTTGGGCATGAAGGGGACCACAGGAGAAGGCAAATTCCTGAGACAACACAGGGAAATCTGACTGGAAGGGGCAATGCTCCTATTCTAACTAGAGACTGCATTCTCCCTGAGGGACATGCAGTGGACCCAGTGTGAAACAGGGAGCCGATGAGATGCCCAGAGCTGGGAATGGAGAGACGCACCTGGCGGCCTTGAAAGAGTGAAGGACAGAGTGGGGAAGACCCCATAAGAAGCTACCCCAACATCCCAGGGGGTGTGAAAGCAGGAGCTAAGGCCCACGTTTTGGTGGTAAAATCTACGAAGTAGTGACTGTTGGTGGGTGAGGTGGGGGAGACCAGGAGTTTGCAAGATGCTAGAACCTGTTCGCTCAGGAAGAGACGGGGCAGCAGGGCCGAGATTCGGGAACTTGAAGTTCCCCTGGGAAGGGGCAAACATGCTTTGGAAGTCAAAAGAGAGGGGCCCTGAACCTGCGTTCCCAGCCATGAGGAGCATGTATTCATTTTCTACAGCTGCTGTTACAAATCATCGCCACCAATTCTGCGGTTTGAGACAACACACACATGGTTATCTCGTGGTGCTGTGGATCAGAATGTGGATTTGCTCTGCTGGGTTCTCTGCTCCTACTTTCATTCAGAAAGTGGAATTCAAGGTGTTGGCTGGTGGGGGGAGGGAAGCAGTAGGAGGCCTCTTTCAAGCTTATTCATGTTGTTGTAAATTCTGCTCTTATTGTAAATTCCACTGGCAGTGTCCTAGAATGGAGGTTCCCGACTCTGCTGGCTGTCACTGAAGGCCACCCTTAGCAGCCCGTCCTTACATTTGGCCCCACAGTTCAGAGCCAGCTGTGGCCCCTAAATCCCTCTCAACCTTGGAATCTTTGGTGGCATCTCTCTGATCACAGTTAGAGAAAGTCTGCACTCTTAAGGGCACATGTGATTGGCAGGGCCCACCAGGATAATCCAGGATACCCTCTCTATTCAGGGTCAATTGATTAGTAACCTTAACTACATCTACAAAGTCCCTTTTGCCGGTGAAATAACATATTCACAGGCATCACGCCAGTGACTGGGGTGTGGACCTCTTGGGAGGGACTATTCCGCCTACCAGAGCTTCTCTGCTTCGAGACATGAACGAGGTCAACAAGAAGGTGTGGGGAGCACTCCCCCCCCAGAAAGAGACCTGGGTTCCCAGCTTCAGGGATAGAAGAGTATTGGGGAGCGGTTTCTCAAGAGGAAAATGGGATTCTCTAATCCTGGATTCTGGAAGTAAGCAGAGTGAAGGAAAATGTCCCCAGCTGAGCTGACTAGGCTATAGGTGATTAGAAGAGGCCAGAGGACAGATAGCACATTTCCCTCCAAAGAAAAGCCAAACGTAGACAGCATTGAGGATCCAGCCCCTGCGTGCCAAGCCGTAATTGCCTCCCTTCTCTGGGCAGGCTGATCTTCCAAGAAAGGTCCAGAGACAACATGGTGGTTTTCGTGGAAACCCCACCACACAAGCAAAGGGAGCTACGTGAGCCTGCAGGAGCTGTTCTGGGAAGATGTTGGTAACATGATAAATAAAAATGGCATGCTTCCCAATACAGTAGCAAGTGTCTAACTCCACAAAGGAAAAATGAAAACAAAACAAAAAACTTGTGAGTACATATGGGCATGCAAAAGTCAACTGTTAAATGCTCAAGAATTTTTCAAACTGGTTTTTAAACCTTTAGTTGTCTGAAATTGGCTGTGGTGGAATTTCACAAATCTACATTTCAGAGCTTCCCCCCGCCCCACTCTCCTTAGAAGTTTAACAGTGTATCACTGGGTTTTTATAAATTACCGAACTGGTAGTAGGGTTTATCTCAAGAAGGGGCTGGATGAGTTTCAAGCTGGCATTGGCTACTCTTCCTTCTTCATTTTAATTTTTAAAATCGGTACTATTACAGCAATTTAAATTTTTTCCCATTATCTTCCAGATGTAAAAAAGAATGAATATAAAGCAAACCCCACCCCCAGTAATGCCCCATTTTCGAGGCTCTCTTCCTTGGGGGCAGAATCAGCACCCTGAGCACTGTGGCTGCCTCCAGCAGATCCAGACGGAACAGCTCTGACGTTGGCAGGCAGATGGGAAACGCTACCCTATAGCCAGGAACCGCACACTGCTGACCAGGGAACCCTGCAGCCCAGGCCAGCTAGATGGCCGAGGGCCTCCCGGAAGCCTGAGCCTGGCTCCTGGGGGAAGGGCCTTCATCAGCTGCAGACCGAGTCATGGCCTTTGGGGCTCATCTGCTACAATCATCGTGAATCACACTCGGATTGTCAGGGAACAACCTCCTTCTCCAGAACCAACCCTTCCCCTCTTGCTGCCATATCCAGGGAATTTTAAGTCAAGGAGCATGGGGAGAGGAAGCCTGGGGATTCCAGGCAGCAACACCAGCCTCCTGTCTCGAGGACTCAGGGCTTCCTTCCTCATTGGCAAGGCTGTCTGTAACAAACTTGCCCACCCACAGAGCTTAGTTAGGCTCCTCCCAGGAGGCTAGCTGGACACTGGGTCACAGTGCCTCAGTGTCTGAGGCTCCCCCAGGAAGACACTCCCTATTTGACCCTGCCTGGGGCACAGATTTTTCCACCTGGAACATTTTGATACCTCTCCCCCTGGCATTTCTCCAGGACTCCCTCTGTGACTGCTTGGCACAACAAACACAGAGAACAGGCATTGCACTGCACACAGTGGTGAAGACAGAATTATACTCAGTAATGAAGGGAGCTTCCAAGAGCATCATGGTGGAGACAAACACAGATGGCAGCTGTGCATTCCCTTAGCCTCCCCTGACTTCCAGTCCGGGTGCCTGCCACAAAGACGCTGATCAGAAAGTAGTTGTTGATCTGCGGGTGACTTTATCTGAGCTTTTGCAGGATCTTTTTCTTTCCTTATCATATCATTGTGAACTATTTGCACCCTGTCCTGATGCCCCATAATGTAGCCATCTTTTAGCCATCAGTTTAATGTTTAAATGGCTAAAGAATGAATTCTGTGCATGTGCCCCCAAACACTCCCCTATTCTATGAGAGTGAAGCTATTTCTGATTGTTCAGGGTTATAAATACCCCTGCAGCCAACATCTTTGTGCATGTGCACAGCAGGATTATGAAAAGGAGCTCTGAAACAAATCTACCTATTCATAGATTGTTACAAATTCCCAGGGCACAGGAGATGCACTGGAATCCCCTCCAGGCCTGGAGAGCACAGGAGTTGAATGTGACCCATTGTTCAGTCACAAGGAGCATCATCCCTGTCATGGGAAGAAAGAGCCCAGAGACTAGGTCCCTGTCTGACATGGGCAGGCTGTGATGGATGCCAACACAAATGAGGCAGTGGGTGTCCAAGTTCCATCAATGTGTCTTTAAAATAATTAACAGGGAGGCAGCTGACTGCTACCTGCACAGCCAACATTAAGCCTCATGGAATGGACAGCATGATTTTTGCTATCTCTTGAGCCTCACCCTCTGTTCTGCCCTGGCCACCTCTTCTCCATTCTCCACTGACCTTGGGCACACCGACAAGGTCCTTCTGACATGGAGACATCTGGAGACAAAGTTTGGGAAAACAGTACTCTGGGAGCAGATACAAGGTCAAGAGGACTGGAGGTCCGCTGGACCTGGACTGGAGGTCCACTGGACTTCCATGTCACTCCGTAAGTGCTCTGATGTCTCTGACTCTGTGTTTCCCATCTCTAAGCAACCGGGATGATGATGGCCAGATGATCTCTGAGGGCCCCTCTCTGACATTTTACATGTTCCTGGAAGTCAAGAAGAAGAAAACTTGGTGCCCTGGGAAAGGTAGGGAAATGGATCTCCCTGGGAATACGACATCAGACCTCTGTACTTCAAACTCCCACAGCACAGAGCTCTGATTTGGAAAATCATCACTTTCTGGCCAGGTAACCATACCATGCCACCTGGGTAGTTTATTCAACTGTGAATGTCTTGAGGGTAGTAGATGCTAAGATTCGTCTTTATGTCCCTCCCAGCAATCACAGTGTGATGAGTATATGGGAGAATTTATGCTGCTTCCTTTGTAACAGCAACAAAGCCAAAGCCAATCTGAAAGACATCAGCAAGGGACGAACTAACGTAACTCATGATCCAGCCACAGAAGATCACCGTTAGCTATTACATTTATGACGGAGATCTACCCTTCCTAAAACAGAAAAGATGTCTAACACATATTCTCAAGAGAGTGGGGATCTATCCCTCTTAACACAGAAAGATGGTTAACACATATTCTCAAGGTGGTGGAAATCTACCCCTCCTAACACAGAAAGAAGTTCACCACATGTTATCAAGGGGATAAATTAATTACAGGAGTACGTAAAGGGTCCTGGTTGGCCATTAATGCCTACAAGTAGTTCACAAATAATAAATGCCATAGTTTACAGCAAAGACCACACAAGCCAGGGTATGTTCATAAACCCAACTTCATCTATCCTTATACAACACTAAAGGACAGTATTTAGGGCAGGGTATGGTAACCATCCTTCTTCGGTAGCTTCTTCCTGGGAGGTGAAGTGATTGTGCACCACTTCCAGGAAGAGAGGTTTAAGGGGTGGGATGCCTTATCTCCTGTCCCTTCCCCGCTTTGCCAGCTGAATGGACATCAAGATCCTAGGGATGGAGGAACAGCAACATGGAAAAGAGCTGGGTCTGCAAAGAGCTGCATGAAGAAAAGCTACTCATTGGCCAGGAACACCTTTCTTCATGAGCAAGACAGATACATCTTTTAAGCTACTAACATATTGGAGTGTATGTTTGTAGAATCTAGAGTTACTCTAATGAAAAAGTACACATTTTTTTCCTTTCTTGGGTGAGGAAATAAAGCTCAAAGTGGTAAATCAAATCTGACAAAGATGCACGGATAGTAAGGTGTTGATTTCCACTATTTGCTTGGAAAGTTTCTCAAGTCTATGATGTTTCCGTAAAAGCACGCCCAGCTGCTGGCAAGTGATTGTCATGATGGGATCTATCCTTAATAACATAGGAAGATGCCCACCAACTATTCTCAAGGGGATAAATTAATGGAGGACCATATGAATGGTTCTGAGCAGCCAAGTGCATAGGTGTTCACAGAATCCAGAGGAAGAAAGGTCGGGGTACAATCCTCTGAAAGCACAAAGCACTCCAAAAATAACTGAGTTACATTTCTCATTAGCTTTCATGTCCACATTCCCTTTCTTGGTCAGATTCAGTCTACGTAGAACTTCGATTTCAATGAAACAGAGAAAATGAATGTGGTAGCAGATATTACTAACCTTTCTCTAAGCCTTCTCATTACTTTGAAATGGTCTAAAAAGCCCACTCTCCCACCTACTGGGCCACACACTTCCCCCAACCCTACTCTCTGTTTGGCTCATTATCAGCACCTCCCATGGCCAGACATGGCCAAGTGGCTTCACTGAAGCCAAAAGAGCTTATCAGAAATAAGTACTTTATTTGACAGTGAGGCCAGATGTGCAGACAGGGGTATTTTGAGGCCTGCACTTCTCTGCTCATAATTAGTCAGCTTCTAAGCAATGATGAGAGTCTAAGGAAATCACAAAATAATGACTTCCTCTGATAGCTCCAATGAGGGACATTGCTTCAGCACCCCTCACAGTATTCCCGAATGTGAGCATTGATGGACAGCTTCAAAATACTGGAGAACCTTCCATTTAGAGATGAGGACCAACTCCCAGAAGGAAGCTATGTCATCTGTCCAGCCACTCTCCATATATCCACTGCTGTGTTGGGCAGTAACTTACACCACAGGAGGGAACAGAGACAAACAAGACACAGTCCCTCACCTTGAAAAAGTGGGGCTTAATGAGGAACACAGGCCTGTTTGTTTCAGGCCCATTCATATTTTTCAAGGGCCTGCTAACCCTTGGGCCCCCATTCTTCACTGGACTAACAGCCATCACAGCAGCTGGGATGGTCGGAAGCTGTCTCCATTTGTATGTCTATAGTTCTCAGAAGACTGTGAAGATTTCTACAAAAGCCTTTTCATCGGTGTGACTCTAGAGTCAATGCAGAGTCTTAAGCTGTGCTGCTTAAATAAAATCAAGTCAAATAAATGAATCATGTGAAAAATACAAAAATGAACAAGCACATTTCCTAACCTGCAGGCAACGATTGTAGCCTAATATTGAAGGGAGATAGGCCAGTAATTACAGTAAGTCCAAGGACACTCTGTGTAAGGTACAGAAATCACAGAGGAAGCACAACCAGCTCCGTCAGGAGAGCCTCCCTGGCTGTAAGGCATGAATGGTTCTACTTTCCACAGCACACTGACTGGCTTCCACACAGGGGCCACCTCTTCTTTTTCGTCTGTCCTCTTCAAAGCCCAAGTTACCCAAGGGCCAGGGGCTGCACCTCTCTTGTCCATACCCCACAAGTGTGAATATAACAGGTTAGGGACATAAAAACACATGACAATTCCATAATAGAGATATAAGGAGGTGAAAACATAGCTAACTTCGCCCAGGGTAAAAAACCAAACAGTAGTTTATAGACATTTACCCACAAACTAACACACACACACACACACACACACACTCAAGTGCGCACGTGCGCGCGGCAGCCCCTGCAATGATACGAACGACCACTAGGTAGGGCTTACAGAGGCCTAACTCTTCACCGGGTGTCTCGTGAGTCAGTGCTCACAACAATCTCATTTTACAAAGGAGGAAACAGAAACAGGCACAGAGATGTGAAGGTGTCCTGTCTGAGGTCACAGAGCAAGTAAGGACAAAAGTTGTGGTGTAAATCCACATGGTGTCCCACTAGACCATTACCTCACATCAGCAGAGTTGGGGAAAGGAGAAATGACATCATTTCAGCAAAATCAAAAACAACCATCCAAGGGCTAGGCAGACCCTGGGAACCTCGCAGCCCCCAGTCTTCAAGCTGCACTACAATAACCTGTCAACCTGAATGCACAAACCTGCCCACACCAGCACCAACGCAGTGATACTAGACTATCTAAAAATATCTTTTTAAATACTGATTCCCAGATCCCTCCCTCTCCCTAGACAAATTAAATCTTAATATCTGGAGTAGGGTGGAAGTGAGGTGAATACTGGTATTTTGTGTAAGCCCTTAAGCAACAATGGTAGGCAGCCAGGCCAAGAACTCCTGTGGTGATCATTTTCCAGGTCCAGAGGGGGCTCTGGCAGAAGGAGCAGCTGAGAAATCACTGAGGAGCAGAGAAGGGGGCATGGACCATGAACAGACTGCTTGCTGCTTCCTTACACTAGCTGTATTTCCACCCCAAACACAGTCTCCCCTCAACCTGCCTGTGGCCAAAAACTCCTTGTACCCCCCCACACGGCCAAGGTTACTGGCTCACCTTTGCTTGGGGAGGATGCCCACTGCCTGCAACCCTAGTGCTTTCCCCAGTGGGAGGTAGAGACTCTGCAAAAGCCCCTCAACTTTTTTTCTCAGAGCCTCAGTTTTCTCATTTGCAAAATAAGAACAGTCATACCTGTTCAAAGGAAATTTGTGAGCATTAAATGGGATATGGATGGTAAAGAATTTCCTAAAATGCAAAACTAAGAGAAAGAAAAACACCAGCTTCAAAGAAAGTGTTACCTACCATTGCCATGCTGGAGGAAATTTAGCGGGAGGAGGGGGGTACAGCAGAGACCTGGGTTCAATCCTGACTTGGCTTTTACAGCAAAATCCAGAAGTCCCTCTGTCCACATCCCTCTACTGGGAACAAAGGGACAGCAATGGCTGGTCCCTCATATTGAGCACCAACTCTAACGTTATGATATAAATCAAAGGAGATAATGCACCTTTGGGAAAGGGCTTTGGAAATTTTAATGTGCTCAACAAATGAGAGGTAATTGTTCCTGTTTGTAACGATTCACTGTGAGCTCACAGAATCTCAGGGACCACAGGGACCTTACAGGGTCCCATCACGGAAATGCTTGGGTCCTTTTTGGCCCTGTCGCCTCTCAGTGCTAATATGATCCCTGCGTGGCTATCTCCAGCAATGAGATCCTGGCCACTGTCGGAGACAGCTTATTCTATCAGGTGCCTTTTCCTTTCATCGGCTCACTTTCTGTCCGCCTTCTGTTTCCACCTCTCCGTTTTGGTGACCCCATGAAGCAAATCTGACCTCCTTCTAGCCTTTTGGTTTTTGGAGACAACCATCATGAAAATCACTTCCTAACTCCCAGCTTCTCCCTTATTTCTCATCTTGGACTTCCATAAAGGAATATCATAGATTGGGTGGCTTAAATAACAAAAATCTATCTTCCCACGGTTATGGAGAGCGAGCATGGTCACTTCCTGATGGGAACCCTCTCCTTGGGTTGTGGACAGCTACCTTCTGTGTCTTCAGATGCCAGAGAGAGTAAGCTTTCTGGTATCTCTCCCAACAAGGGCACTAATCTCATCATGACTGCTCCAATCTCATGAACTATCTAACCCTAATTATTTGCAAAGGCCCACCTCCTAATACTATCACATGGGGTTAGGGTTTCAACATATGCATTTACCAGGGGACACAATCCAGTTCACTGAATCCCCTCCATAAGTTTTACTTGCAAAACAGAAGTGAATCTCATTCAGACATTGACTGAGTACCCACAATACCCACAAAACATGAGTTATGTATGCTGAGGATTTGAATGACCTATCCTCAAGACACTGAAGTCTAGAGATTGTCACCATCCTGCTCCTTAAGACAGAATAAGCCACAGGGAGTTCACAAACAGGGTCACAGAGGCCAAGTCAGGAAGAAAACATAGCCCCATCCTTCCCTTTGATTCGCTTTTATTATACAAGTTGAAACTTTTTTTTTATTTTTTGAGACAGAATCTCACTATGTCACCCTCGGTAGAGTGCCGTACTGTCACAGCTCACAGCAACCTCAAACTCTTGGGCTTAAGTGATTCTCTTGCCTCAGCCTCCCAAGTAGCTGAGACCACAGGCGCCTGCCACAATGCCCGGATATTTTTTGTTGTAGTTGTCATTGCTGTTTGGCAGGCCCGGGTTGGGTTCGAACCCACCAGCTCTGACGTATGTGGCTAGTACCCTAGCTACTGAGCTACAAGTGCTGAGCTAGAAGTTGAAACTTCTGAACCAAAATCATAAAATCACCATCCAATTGTTATTTCCTCAGCACTTTCTCTGACCACCACTGCACTACAGTGAACGTGGCAGGCAAACGCCTTGGCCCTCATGGAACTTTAAGTTGTTTTCTGCTGTGGGAGTGAGATTAAGAGTGTTTAATTTGTACTGATAAAATGACACGTGAAAAATCAAAACCCCTCCCAAGTCTGCCTTTGACATCACAGGTAAGTTAGCACTTGCTGAAGGGTAGCCACATGCCTTGCCCAAATGCAAAGGCCCACCTGCTCACTGTTAAGAAATGGCACTGATGGTCCTGCAGACAAAAGCCATCAGAAGAGAAGGCAACCGGGGACTGGACTGACCTTTTGATGATGGCTCATGACCAAAATCCCAGGTCTAGATGACAGTTTAAATCCTGTAAAACTTTAATTTGGACAAGAAGCTGGCAGCTGCATTGCTGTCCACTGTGCCACAAGTCTTGGGAGAGGGCCAGCGACTGCCACCCTAGCATTAATGAAAGTGGGATGAAATATAAAACTGTATTAGGGTTTATGAGACTGAAGTGTCATGGGGCTTTAACATGCGGCAACAATCTGGAGAAGTCTCATTCTAAAATTGGCCTCCAGTCGTCACTGAAACAATTGTTTCATTCGGTTAAATTCGACTACCTAAAAATACTGCCATGGAGGTGGGATCTGAGACAGGGCAGAGACACACAGGTCCACAGCAGTCACAGGGAGGCTCGGTGCCCAAGAGGCCCAACAGAGCTTCCACGGGGAAACTGAAAAGCACTCGCTCTGCAGAATGGAGACTTCCTTCCGCGCTTGGGTTCCTGTTAGTCTATTCTAACACATAGCAAAAAATTCTTGTCATATATCCTTGGAAACACATCTTTCTTTATCAAGTGACTTTCCTGAAATCATATCATATTGAGCTATGATTCTTACTCAAACCTGTTTCATATGTCAGAATCATTATCAACAAGAAATTTAGAAAGACTGAGTGCCCAAACACCCAGCACGACAGTTATATATTTCTAATTCAAAAGGAATCAGCATCCCATCTAGCATGGCAGGCTTGACCCTGTCAAGTCATCCCAGATACTGACGACACAACTGCATCAGTCACTGCTGGTTGGCTCAGATCCACATGGTTCATGTTCACATAAGGATACATCAGGATTGGCACAACCATGGACTGTAACAGATTTGCCAGGTGTTAGAAGATTCTTCAATATATTTCTCAAAATCTCAAGTTGTCCTGTTATTAAAAATATACATATTTTTTGAAAAACCACAGAGTTCTAATACTGTCAGAGTGTCTGTAATGTCTTCAGAATAAGAGCAACAGCTTTACAGTTCAATTAATGCTTCCCCTTTCTGTATGATTTACTAGGGAGAGTCTGAAAGAAAGAATGAAAGAGGATTGCTAAATATTTCTGATATAATGGTACCCTGTTCTTGTGTGTGACACAGGGAATAGGCCTTTTATGTAGCACATATTTTAAAAGAGAGAAATGCTTTGTTATGCAATACTTTTTTGACTGTAGCTAAAATAATTTCTATTCATAAATTTCTGAAAAACTGACCATTTCTCTTACCATACTAATTACAAAATGATTACTTTTGTTGAAAGATGAACTTTTTCCCTAGTTTTCCTTACATGTTGGTCCCCCAAAAGTATACCTGCTAATGATGTCAGGACATAGCCAATATTTTGTGTGTGTTTGAGCTTACAATTTAATATTTGGCTACTTCATAATTAGCTTGATTATATCATCGATACAATAGTGATATGTGTCAACGTTAGCTCGACCATATATTTCTACTGTCTGAGAATAGGTGGCTACATGTCTATGGTGGAAATAATTTCATAGTTTTCACTAGCTGGCAAAACGTGGACTCCAAAGTAGAGTTCCTTCACTTTGCTCTGCCATGGCGTTCCCACAGATGCAGCTCTCGGCAACGTTTATAATGGTGGGGATAAGGACACTCATATATTCTATATTTACCATTATCACCACCATTTAAGCATTACTGAGAGATGCAACCATGGAGACTCCACACCAGGACAGAGCTGATGCACCCAGAGGGTAAAAATGGAGCTAACATTTAGAAGCTACAAAAGGTAAAGGGGCAGCGAAGAGAGCTGAAGAAAGTGGCAAAAACCATTTTAGAAGAAATGAGCCCCACAGGAGTAAGAGACAGGCAAGAGAAAGGGCCAGTTTTTTCCGCTCGAGCCCATGGGGGCGTACCTTTGTGCATTAGTCTCCTCATTGATAAATGGAGGAATGTAACCTGGCAGTCATCAAAGGCTGTGTCAGTCACCACTAGCAGCTCAGTGCACACAGTAGGCCTTTACTCAAGGGATGTTACTTTTGTCAGCACATCTCTTTTCTAAAACCGAGGAACATCCACTCTGAAAACAAAACTACACCTAAAAATAAGTCCACCTAAATAAAATTCTACATTCTACAAGCCTAGTGATCATTAAAAATTCCTGGGAGGGGCTCGGGGCCTGTGGCTCAACGGACTAAAGCGCCAGCCACGTACACCTGAGCTGGCGGGTTCGAATCCAGCCCGGGCCCACCAAACAACAATGAAGGCTGCAACCAAAAAATGGCCGGGCGTTGTGGCGGGTGCCTGTAGTCCCAGCTACTTGGGAGGCGGAGGCAAGAGACTCACCTGAGCCCAGGAATTGGAGATTGCTGTGAGCTGTGATGCCACAGCACTCTATCTAGGGTGACAGCTTGAGGCTCTGTCTCAAAAAAAAAGAAAAAAAAAATTCCTGGGAGGAACAGATGACAGTTCACTAATTAATTGAGTTTAGAGACACCAAGTGCCACTTAAGGAACTATTCATTGCTCATTAAAGGAGCAAACGCAATGGCTGTCGCTTGGCAAATTTCTAATTTACACTCCTCTGGGGAGACCAAGATGATACAAATTTTAGAATAAAATTCTCCCTGAAGTTTTCAAGGGTGAACAATTAGTAGCTTCCTTAGATAAAGGTAAGATGAGTCACCTGGTGTCACTGTCAAACAGCATGGAGTGCGGGTCACCTGAGCACCGACAAATAACACACTTTGTTAAGGATCAGATATGGGAAAGTAGCCAGGGGAATGAAGACCAGGTGGGTGACCAGAGAGCAAGACTTTCTGCTTAGCACTGCCTGTGCGGGGAAACACATCAGGGGGGCCCTGGACGAGAGGGCAGCAGACCTGAACCCACATGCAGACTCACAGCCATGCACACGGCCCACTTTCTCCTCGCTCTTTCATTACAATATCAAAGCACACTGTTTAAAAAAAAAAAAAATCAGAAAGTAAAAGTCCCCACTGCTTCACACCTTCTGGTCACATTTCCCAGAAATTTTGTTAATAGGAAGCATGTATCCTTCTTAGAATTTCTTCCACGTGTAGATAAATGCATGTATGTACTCTATTGCTCTGTATTATTACAAAAATAAGCCAATTCTATATAAACTACTATAAGATGTCCTTTTCAGTTAATTAATTGATCATGGGCACCATATGTTGGCACATATAAATCTATCTCATAGTTTGTATTTTATAATTTTTTCTGTTTTTATTTTGAATTAATTTCATACTTACTAAATAAGAGTTGGAAAAAATACAGAGAATTCCTGTATAGCCTTGCCACCTCTCAATATTAGCATCTTGCATAACTCTAGTACAATTATCAACTCGTCAGGAAATTACCCTTTCATATAATACTACTGCTTCATCTGCACACTATTCAAATTTCACCAGCAACATCTTTTCTTTTTTTGAGACAGAGCCTCATTTTGTTGCCCTTGGTAAAAGTGCCATGGTAACACAGCTCTCATGGCAACCTCAAACTTTTGAGTTCACGCAATCCCCTTGCCTCAGTCTCCTAAGTAGCTGGGACTACAGGTGCCCACCATAATGCATGGCTAGTTTTTTTTAAGAGACAGAGTCTCGCTCTTGCTCAGGCTGGTCTCAAACTTCTTAGCTCAGGTGATGCACCTGTCTTGACCACCCAAAGCAAACAGCATCTTTGTCTAACCCAGAACCCTATCCAAGGGCGTACGCTACACTTAGTTGCCACATCCCTCAGTGTCTTTCAATCTAGAATCATTTCTCATTCTTTGTCTTTTACTTCTGAAGAGAGCTCATCAGTTATTTGACAGAATATCATTCAACTTGTGTCTAATGTTTCTTCTCTTATTAATTTCAGGCTGTGAACTTCTGGCAAGAACCCCACAGTAACTTTGGCTAATTCCAGGGCTGGGAAAGGCAAAGTACACAATGAGCTAAGAATATCTTGTGGTGTAAAAGTAAGACAGCACTCCAAGAACGATGGGGAAATTTCAAAAAGACAAAGAACCCAACCTGAAAGACATCCACGGACCAAATCTAAGACAATTTGAGCAAGAACATTTTTTATAGTCATAGATAATAACCAATATATTAAGAGCCTATAAGTTCATACTGATAAAAGCAATAGTATTTTTATTTTAATGAAAAAGAAAGGAAAGCTCTTCCGGAAGTAGAACTTTAACTGATAAAAGTAGAAGTAATGACGGAAATAGAAAGTCACTGAGAAGCATCACAGTAATAACTATTTTGGGCAAGAATTACTAGTGAGTGCTAAAATTAGTTTGGTGGAAGTATGAGAAACAAGATATTTATATAGTTCTAAAGCATCTCTCAAAAAGACACTTACCAATTATAAAGAGAAAAATAGAAACATTACAGTACAGAAGCCTAGCAGACATCACCATAATCAAGCAGTGGAAAGAAACGCGGTTGGTAATGGGCACATGGCCACCACGCACCCCTGATATGGTGCACTGAGGGCAACAAGGCATCCCCCGTGGTAGTACTGCCTGATGAGCATGATACTGTGGACTGCTTAAGCGGTCCCAGGGGTTCTGCTATATTATCAAGGCCATAGAGGATATCTTTTGAAACTTCCCTCACTGCTTCCAGAGGACAGACTACTAGAAGCGAGATTGCTGTGCCAAAGGGTGTACATAATCTAAACTCGAAGAAGGCCTGCCAACCCCCCCGCTTTGGAGGGGTTGGCCCACGTCATTACCCAGCAGCAGTGAGTGCAAGCACACACTGCCCTTGCCAGCACTTAACACCGCAACCTGGGGAATACCAAAAGCTGGAGCAGAGCAAGCCAGATGTGGCTGTGTCAGCACCCAGGCGCATGTGGTGAGGACAGTGAGAGCCAGCTGGACTGGGAGCCCTGCATGCATCTGGACACAGAGAGATGTCCTGGGGCTTAACGAAATTAGAGTTCTAGCAGAAGCTGGAGGAAAGCTCAGGTGCATGAACAAGACAAGCAGTAAAAGATACTAGGACTGTAACGCGTTGCTGGGTGCTCCTGGGGACCTTTGCTGTTTATGAAAGATGCAGGAACTTGTACTAGCCCCACCTGACCTAGCCTCTAGACTTCACTCATAGCCCTTAAAAGCCTCAAACAACACAAACGTAGTAGTGAGGTTTTTCAGTCAAACTTATTAATGATAATACCAACTTCTGTGTTGTACCGTAAGACTAGTTTCATGTCACTTTAAGTGGATTTCACACAACTTTGAGAAAGGCATTGTTACCTTACAAGTAAATAAAGAGTGGAAAATGAGAGGCAAGAAGCAACTTGGTCACTTAGCCAGGGCCACACAGCTAGAGAGGGAGACAGGTACCAGATGTTTGGAAAGACCTGGGCCTCCCTTCCTTAGCAGGACCATGGTTCCAGGCCACACAGACCTTATCTAATTTTGCCTCCACAGACACCTGACGCAACAGGTACCACTGTTAGCACCATTTAGCAAAAGGGAAAACTGAGATTTTGCCCAAGGCCCTGCAATCAGGGGTGGGTTTAGGACTCCCATTCCCAGGCTTGTGCTTACAAAGACCTGGCTTAATGCGCGCTCCTCACACCTCTGGGTGAGCCTAACGCAGAGAAATGGGAAGAAGTGCTACATCTTGATCAGGACCCTCCCTTCTCCCCCCTCAACCCCCCCCACCCCCCAGTAATCCACTGAATTCATGGCTCTGGACCTCCTACTGTACACTAGCTAGCTGGACCACACAGATCCACTTTACAAACTAATTTCCATTGTAATTCACAAGGGGCAAGGGGAGCTTACTGTAGAACAAAATTTAGAAGATGGGCCCTATTGAAATGTGCCCCATCCCAATTCACATGTTGAAGCCCCTACCCCTACTGTGACTGTATTGGAGACAGGGAGGTTAGTGTGGTTAATGAGGTCATAAGGGCAAACCCCTAATCTGAAAAAATAAATGTCCTTACAAGAAGAAATACTAGGGAGCACTATCTCATCCCTAATGCCCCCAACCCCAGGAGGACACAGGAGAAGGCAGCCGTCTACAAGCCGGGAAGAGAGCCCGTACCAGAAACTGCACCAGCCAGCACCTTGGAATTCCCAGCCTCTAAAACTCAGAAAACAAGCGTCTGTTGTTTAAATAACACCCCACCCTCGCTCTGCCCTAGCAAGCAGACTAAGACAGAGCCCTTCTGTAAATCACACCAGTGGCCTGACTATTTTGTGTCATATGTCCTCATAACTCTGAGCATAGCTCCCAAAATCTGCATAATTTATGTATATGCATGCTTGTATCAGCTCCCAAAATGTGTATAATTTATGTATATGCATGCTTGGATCATCTTTCTTTCATTAAAGAAAGAAATGAAAATAGGAGTTGTAACGTTCTCTTCTTATCCTCTGTTGTGAGTTGAACTGGATCCCTCAGAAAGTCCCAACCCCCTGTACCTGTCAGTGTTATCTTACTTGGAAATAAAATCTTTGCAGATGTAATCAAGCTATGATGAGGTCATGCTGATTTGAGAAGGACTAATTACAAAAGAGGGGAATTTGGATACAAGACAAAAGGGCATGTGAGGATGGAGAAAGAAGCCAGAATGATGCAACTTCAAGGCAAGGAATGGCAAGCATTTGCCAGCAGCCACCCAGAGCTGGGAGCAAGAAAAGGAGATTTGCCCAAGAGTCTTCAGAGGGAACGCAGTCTGAGAAACACCTCGGGTTCCCACTTCTGGCCTCCACAACTATGACAGAATAAATCTGAGCAACCTTCCGTGCGGAGCTTTGTTACCACAGTTCTAGGAAACTAATACACACCCCAGTAAATCCGCACACCCTCCTGAATAAAAAAGAATGGACAGTGAAGAAACTGTAACACGTGCACAAAGGCCAGGTCCAGGTGCAGCTGACCAGGATCGTGAGCAGTGAGAACTTTTGAGGAGTGTCATGATTCTCAAATCAAATTTCACCCTCAGAAACATAAGGTTTCAGGATTAGAGAGACAAAAAAATTGCTGATGAAGGTGAGGAAGGTGAGTTCAATCGAGCAGCCTTGGAGTGGGGAGCTGCTATGGTCTGAATGTGCATGTCCCCCCAAATTCATATGTTGAGGTCCCAGCCCTCAAGGTGATGGATGTGGAGGTGTGGCCCTGAGGAGCTGATCAGGTTTGAGAGCGGGGCCCTTGTGAATGGGACTAGGTATCCTGACAGAAGGGGACACGGAGGGCTCCCTCAGTGAAGATGTCGTCCGTTAACCAGAAAGCTGGCCCTCCCCAGACGTGAATCTGCCGGCATGATGCCCTTGGACTTCCCAGCCAATAAACATCTATGGTTCCTAAGCTGCCCAGTTTATGGTATTTTGTTACAGTTGCCTGTGCACGTGTAGACTAAGACAGGAATAAAGGGGCAGCTCACAAAGGGAGAATTGTATTTGCTCCTCGGGCAAACCTTTCACACTCCATGAGGGGCACAAGGGGAACAGGCAGCACTCGGGTCTCAGGTCTGGCAGGGGCTGTGGGCAAGTCTCAAAGGAAGTAAGTCAGCCTCAGCCTTCTGAGAATCCTTGATGGCAGTGCACCGACACAGAGGAAACCCCCCAAGAAGCACCCAGCGCTGGTTTCCCCTCAGCCAGCCCCACTTCCCCCATCGGCATTGCCCTGGGTTTATTTTGGCTGCTTCCCCCCTACACGGTCATTCGTCCCTATAGACACCAAGGAGCCCTGCCCAACCAGGGGACCATTACTCGTCGTGGAAAACCCGAAGCATCACCTCTGTGCCTGGCAGGCTGTGGAAACAGGTAGTCGGTGAGCCCCGGGAGACAGCACAGAGATACAGTGGGTGGCAGGGCCCACAGTGACAGGCTGGGAAACCTGCTTTAAGCTCAAGTGAACAAGGGAGGCAAGGGTGGGAAACACAGAAATATGTACTGTTATTCAGCAGGTTCAACAAGGGAAGAGGAAACATACTGGTTGTTTTAACTGACAGAATTCAGATAAAGGACAACACACGCATTGAAAGCAGGGACACTGAGGTATGAGAGAAATAGGTGCTACAGGAAGCAAGTACGCCCCTGAAGGAATGGCACGTGCGGTGGGATTTTCAGAATCAAGAAGCCCAGAGGGCCCTGTGGTGTCCCAGGCCGGGGCTGCTGTCCCTGAGCGTAGTACACTGGAGCTGGTTCTGGGAGTGTGGGACAAAAACCACCTAAACTAGAAGCCATGAGTATTACTGGGCCAAAGCGCTGAGGCTGGGGTGTAGAAATATTGCTCCATGGTGACAATGCCAGGGACAGGAGGCAAATAAGAAGGAGCAAGATCCTCTGCTCTCCCCGCCAGCTTCTAGTTTCCCTCTCAACAAGCAGATCTGGCCACTTGGGCCTGCAGTCCTTCAGGGCGGCGGTCATGGACACAGACTAGCTGCTTACCCCTCTATACTGACCATGCTTGAGGACGATAGTCAAAACACCTCCTAACACAGCATGAGGACGATAGTCAAAACACCTCCTAACACCTAACTCATTGGGCACAGACCCTGTGCATCCAGACAGGTGCCTGAACATTCAGGAATGACCTCCTGGCTCACATCCAGCCTCCTGGCTCTTCATCAGCCCTGGTGTCCTGAGAACCCCCCCAAATGCCCTCCTGCTACAAGCCTACAACACTGATTTTGATTGCCTGCTGGGCCCTAAAGAAAATTGAGTTTGAAACCCTTGGTTGAGAAAGAAGCCAGGTGGAGAGTTCAACATTGTATGTCAACTTCTTCATTCCCATTCTGTGTGCTGCAGGTCTCAGGGAGACAAGAGCACTTCTGGAGGGGCTAGCCCAGCAGCTCTAGGAGCAATGTGTGTGGTAAGGTTGCATGGAGAGAGACTGGCACAGCAGGGGAGCAGGAGGGCTGACAATGGGAGGACAAGAAGGTCAAGAGGCTGGCAGGGGTGCGTGGAGCCCATGGGAGGGTCACAGACAAAGACCTGTGTGCGTAACACAGTGTCCTGGTCTGCAAACGTTCTAGGCAGTACACATATCAGAGTCTCTGTCTAAATGTGTCTGACTCACCTTGACTTCTGTTCAATGAGGCCATGTGCCCACGGGGAAAAGTCCAATGTTCTCAGCTCACTGTCTCTGCCCCACATGGATTTTCTGGACTCTTCATTGCCAGCCAATACGTCCAAAAAACCCAAGTCTATTAAAAAGTGTGTGGGATGTGGAAATGGATTTGAACATCAGTATGAACTCATAGTTAGCTTAACACAGACAAGAAGGATACTAACAGAAATATTTATACATAGGTGCACACACATGGGGCAGTATGCACACATCCATTTCTTTACTCTGCCAATTGAGAAGGTCTAACCAGGGACATCCAACCTGTGACCCATGAGCCACATGGACATTATTTGAGGATTGTTTGGCTCATTTGTGGTGTCGGATATCATGGAAAGTATGCATAGATCTTTTCTTTAGCTCATCAGCTTTCATTAGTGTTTATGTATTTAATGTGTGTCCCAAGAGAACACTTATTCTCCCAATGTGCAGTAGAAAATAAAAAAGTTTGGACATCCCTAAAGGAAATGACAGCCCCATAGCAATGAGCACATCTGGCCCCTGGGTCCTGGTTTCTAACGCCCTTCTCCAATAAAACCAGGGCTCCTTGGAGAAATGGCTGATTCTAGGACTGGCGCAGGAATTATACAGGATGAGATCAGAGCATTTTGTAGCACCAAGAAGTATGGATGTGCAAAAGAAAAAAAGAAGGGGGGAGAAGAGGGAAAGGGAGGGGAGGAAAGAAGGAACCAACAATAAGAAAACATGCCAAAGGGATGCAAGAAGTAACTGAAAGGGCTCCCGATGACCTTAAACAACAAAATGAAGACACACTAGATTTTAACCTCAATAAATAATAGATTATAAATTAAGTATCTGTAAGTACACACTAATATAGTTCATGTAAAGACTTTACCCGCCAAGAAGAAGGGGCAGCATGTTCAACCCCACACAAAGGCATGGAAATTAAACAACCTTCTGTTGAATGACAGTTGGGTGCAGGAAGAACAGGAAAACAGGAATCATTAACATCCTTGAGCATAGCAACAATGAAGACACAAGCTACCAAAACCTGTGGGATACTGCAAAAGCAGTTCTAAGAGGAAAATTTATCGCTTTAGATGCCTACATTTGAAAAACAGAAAGAGATCGCATCAACAAACTCACAAGTCATCTTATGGGATTGGAAAAAGAAGAACAATCTAAGCCTAAACCCAGCAGAAGAAAAGAAATATCCAAAATTAAATCAGAGATCAATGAAACTGAAAACAAAAGAATCATTCAGAAAATTAATGAAACAAGGAGTTGGTTTTCTGAAAAAATAAATAAAATAGATAAACCTTTGGCCAGACTAACTAGACTCTAGTAACCTCAATTAGAAATGATAAAGGGGAAATGACAACTGATGCCACAGAGATACAAGAGAACATCTTTGAATACTACCAGAAACTCTATGCCCAGAAATTTGACAATGTAAAGGAAATGGATCAATATTTGGAATCATACCCTCTCTCTAGACTTAGCCAGGAAGAAATAGAGCTCCTGAACAGACCAATTTCAAACACTGAGATTACAGAAACAGTAAAAAATCTTCCAACCAAAAAAAGCCCTGGTCTGGATGGCTTCACACCAGAATTTTATCAAACCTTCAAGGCAGAGCTTATTCCCATACTGCAGAAATTATTCCAAAAAATTGAGGAGGAAGGAATCTTCCCCAGCACATTCTATGAATCAAATATCACCCTTATACCAAAACCAGGAAAAGACCCAACTAAAAAGGAGAATTTCAGACCAATTTCACTCATGAATATACATGCAAAAATTCTCAACAAAATCCTAGCCAATAGATTACAGCTTATCATTAAAAAAGTCATACATCTTGATCAAGTAGGTTTCATCCCAGGGATGCAAGGCTGGTTTAACATACGCAAGTCCATAAACGTTATCCACCATATTAACAGAAACAAAAGCAAAGATCATATGATCCTCTCAATAGATGCAGAAAAAGCATTTGATAAAATCCAGCATC
>CAUYRH010080578.1:0-37178 GCA_963574655.1 Perodicticus potto | reverse complement strand
CGTCTTTTGGAAATTTAATTAATGGTCTTTAAAAATTTTCACAGCACACCTAAGATCCTCTCATTGCCCACCAATGTGCTACAGCCCACAGGTTGAAAATCACTGCCCTAGACTCTTCAAAGAGCCTAGGGATATAGACTATTGTATATAGCTCCTTTGATTTTTTTCTTTTTTTTTTTTTTGAGACAGAGACTCAAGCTGTTGCCCTTTGTAGAGTGCCAAGGCATTATCATAGCGAGTGATTCTCTTGCCTCAGTTTTTCTATTTTTAGTAGAGACGGGGTCTTGCTCTTGTTCAGGCTGGTCTTGAACTCCTGAGCTCAAGCAATCCACCTGTCTCAGCCTCCCAATGTGCTAGGATTACAGGCATGAGACACTGAATCCGGCCCTCCTTAGAGTCTTTATTGTATCCATAATGCCTGGCAGAGAGCTCTGTGGTCAATAAGTGATCATATTGAAGCTACATCGTCTTAAAAACAACAGAGTTGGTACCATGGAATGTTGACAGAGAGGTACTTGGAGTTAAAATCCCTTTTAAAAAGGGATTTTGAGGGCTGTGCCTGTGGCTCAGGGGGTAGGGTGCCAGCTCCATATCCCGAGGGTGATGGGTTTGAACCTGGTCCCAGCCAAACTGCAACAAAAAAATAGCTGGGAGTTGGGGCGGGTGCCTGTATTCCCAGCTACTCGGGGGGCTGAGGCAAGAGAATTGCCTAAGCCCAGGAGTTGGAGGTTGCTGTGAGCTGTGACTCCACAGCACTCTATTGAGGGTGATAAAGTGAGACTCTGTCTCTAAAAAAAGGGGGGGGATTTTGAATGTAATATAAAAACAATAGCTAATTTCTATGGAGGGCTTATAAGCCATAGTGAATGTGGGCAATTTGTAGGATTTGGACCTAGGCGGTGCAGCCCCAGAGCCCTGTTCCTATTCTGCACTATTGTCTTCCTCCTGTTCCCAAGGTGAGCAAGTCCTACTTACAGAATGAAAAATCACCTCGATAAAACTTTTTTTCATTTGTGTCAACTTCCTTACAGGATAAGAGATGAGAATTTGAGAGCTACGACTATCTTTATTTCTAATGGCGCCTTGAATTTCCAAGAGTAGTGGAAAATAATAAAAAGAGAAGCTATCCTGGAGTGAGGCTAAGCCCAGCCCCGAGATCACTCACCACCCTGCTCATCTGTCCTTTCCCTTTCAGCCCCTCTCTCTCTGCTTTCATACAAAAGCCAATCTATGACAAATCACCTTCCCCCCCTCCCAGCTGCCTACTGAATCGGGGATCACAGAAATAAAACATCAAAAAAATCTGTTTCCATTTAGACGATAGCTCCCTGCCTGAAACTGTCACTGCCCAGTACGAGGACTCCTAAGCCCGATGAGAATCAGAGCTAAAATTAATCTTTTTACTTGGCTCTTGTCAATGGGGCTATAGGCCTAGAACATGAACATCTCTAATGCCTCAAAGCAGATTAGTCAGTTATAAAATATGAGTGTGGAAAATGTTTCCATATGTCTACAGCCTTTTCTGGTATTTTCCCCCAAATTTAATAAATACACCCACAATCTCCTTCCCCTGCAAAGTGCTCGGTGCAGGCAGAAACTTACGTGCAAAAGGAGATGATACTTGAGAATCCGCTGCACTGGTTTCAAGAGATAGGACCCCAGAGGCAATGAGTGTTTCAGAGTTTCCTGGCGTTCCCTGAAGAATTTGGCCAGTATCTTGTTCCTCATGCACTCTGTCAGTACGGCGACCGATCTGCAAGAGTGAATTTTTTTATCTAAATGGTAATGCTTTTTATGTGAGGTATTCAAGGGTTTTTTTGGTTTTTTTGTTTTTGAGACAGAGTCTCCTCTGTTACCCTAGGTAGGGTGCCATGGCATCATCATAGCGCACAGCAACCTCAAACTTTTGGGCTTGAGCAATCCTTTTGTCTCAGCCTCCCCAGCAGCTGGGACTATAGGTGCTCACCATTCCTGGCTGGTTTTTCTATGTTCAGTAGAGATGGGGTCTTGCTCTTGTTCAGGCTGGTCTCGAACTCCTGAACTCAGGCAATCCATCTACCTCGACCTCCCAGAGTGCTAGGATTATTATAGCTGTGAGCCATCTCATCCAGCCTGCTGGAAGGAGTTTAAATTTGAAATAAGCTCTTTGGAAAGTACTTTAGTAAGTAGAGTTGGAGATACTCTTTGACCCAGGAATTTTATTACAGATATATACATACAGACCAATTCTTACATATATCTAGTAGGTAAGTTTAGAAATAATCAGAGCTGAGTCAGATATTCAAGTTTTTTTTTTTTTTTTGAGACAGAGCCTCAAGCTGTTGCCCTGGGTAGAGTGCTGTGGCATCACAGCTCACAGCAACCTCCAACGCCTGGGCTCAAGCGAATCTCGTGCCTCTGCCTCCCAAGTAGCTTGGACTACAGGTGCCCACCACAACATCTAGCTATTTTTTGGTTGCAGCCATCGTTGTTTGGGGGCCTGGGCTGGATTCGAACCCACCAGCTCAGGTATATGTGGGTGGCGCCTTAGCCGCTTGAGCCAAAAGCACCAAGCCGGGTATTCAAGTTTTATATGCCAGTTAAGTAAAAATGCCCTGCTTTAGAGCCAGCCTTTGTGCAGATTAGATAAAGCATCTCTCTGGGAGGGTGAGGTAGAAAAAGGCCTTGCACCCAGGGAAGGCGGCACCATGGCTCATGGCTATTGGGCAGGAAGAGACTTCCTTCTGGAACACGTAATTTCATGTCAGGGCACATGGCTTGGCAAAAGGTGTATGAGTGGGATTTTAGCCCCTCTTGTGCAGTGCTCACATGTCTGTGCTGTTTCCACAGGTTAGATAAGGAGGAGGTACCTGGATATTAAGAAAAAGGAGCTCCTTTCTTGGCAGTAGACTGAGCCCCCTGCCAGGGCAATTGTTACTCCCTCTGCTGGTCACTTTGTGTGATGCGCAAATGTGACCTTGTGTGTAGCCCCCCTTTGAGACCTCCTCCCAGGGTTAAGGTCCCTCTGAGAATTTGTGAACAGATCTCTCTTTCCATCTCCAACTGGTTCTCCTTCCTCTAAACATAGCTTCTGGAAAAGCCTTATTCCTGTGGAGTGGGCCTCAATGCAGCGTATTTGAAACATAGGTCAGAACGCCTTCTCCACCCAGCTTCCCCCAGGATACTCCAAAACATCTTCAGGGATGGTTGAAATAAGGCTCGAATCTCATATGTACCTAAAGCAAGCTAAGAGGCAGGTACAGTCACACACATGTACATTTATGGTTTGGCTCAGCGCCTGTAGCTCAGTGGTTAGGGTGCCACATGCACTGGGGCTGGCATGGTTTGAACCTGGCCCAGTCCTGCTTAACAATGACAACAATAACAAAAAAATAGCTGGGTGTTGTGTCAGGAGACTGTAGTCCCAGTTTCTTAGAAGTCTGAGGCAAGAGAATTGCTTAAGCTCAAGAATTTGAGGTTGCTGTGAGCTGTGACACCATAGCACTCTACTGAGGGTGACATGGTGATACTCTGTCTCAAAAAAAAAGAAAGAAAGAAAGAAAAAAGACTTATGGTTTCATAATGTAGAAGCAGATGAAAATAATTTCACTTCTTTTCTACCCAAGTGAGTAATATATTTTCAAAATTAATTGGAAAAAAAATCATGTAGAACACCAAAGAACAAAATACGATTCTGTGGAAGAAAGTTAAATGGTATAATTAAGCCACCAGAATCCCTTTTGGGCCCACCTGCTTTGAGAAATACCTGTTTGAATCGATTTATTTCCTCCTTGAATTGAGATTTCAAAACTCTGCTCCATTACATAATCTAGGAGCTTTACTAATGCTCTTTAGAATCAGTATCGGCCACTCAGTAGCCATCTGCGGGCTTGAGCTCTTACTCAAGAATAAAGACGCGCCGCACAGGCTGCGTGCGGTGGCTTACGCCTGTAATCCCAGCACTCTGGGAGGACTGCCCTGAGCTCCCGGGTTCTAGACCAGCCTCAGCCAGAGTGAGACCTTGTCTTTAAAAAATAGCCAGGTGTTGTGGCGGGTGCCTGTAGTCCCAGCTATTTAGGAGGCTAAAGCAAGACAATCTCTTAAACCCAAGAGTTTGAGGTTTCTGTGAGCTATGATGTCACAGCACTCTACCGCGGGCGACAAAATGAGACTGTCTAAAACAGAAAAGACCCGCCGCACAGTGAGTGCAGCTGAGCTCTGGGTCCCAGAAGTCTGGGGCAGGGGCAGGCATCTGAGGACAATGACCTGACCAGATTGTGCCCCTCCCTGGGGGAAGGTTGGGGTGGGGGCTTGTGTCTCTTCACAGCAAAATCACTGGGGTGTGACTGGTGTGAAGAAAGTGAACACCTGTCAGGATGTGCCAGCATCTAATAGCACCATTAAATAGCACCGTTTCTTCCAAATGGGAAGAGAACTTTGTCAGATGGGCCCAAACCCCTGGCTCGTTCAGACAGGGGAAAGGGAACATGGGGCCTCAGACAGCAAACTGATTGCAGACAAGGGGACAGAGGGAAGTATTTCTCGAACGACTATGAAAAGCACACATTGGCCAAGAACCGGATTCTTCCCCGAGAATGTCTTTTGAGCACCTCTCTGCTAGCACATTTTCTCAAAGTCAGGCTCAAAACAAAACAAAATACCCTATTCCTTCCAGAAAACTATCCTTAACTGTCCTCACTGGGACTGAGCCTCCTTACCTTGGGTACCCTTAGCTTCCTTTACACATTACTGAGGGAGCCCTATATTAATTCCTATTCCTTTATTTGGTCTTCCCTAACACGCTAGTCCACCACTACATTTAGCTGAGTTCTGACTCTCAAGAGAATAGGAACAGTTTGAAGGCAAGAGGTACCAGTTCTTACTTCCTGCCAATAAACAGCACTTGACGACACAGTGCCCTGAGAATGACAGGCTCTTAGAAATGTCCTGGCAGAGATTTCACCCTTTCCCTTGTCTTGGAAGTAGCCCAGCATATAAGCAGCCGAGCAGACTTATTGTGTACTCCTCTTAGTAATTCAGAAAATCTCCTGAATTTATAATTTTGGAAGTTTCTATCAAGATGTTATTTCTTCAAAGGATATGTTTAGAATGAAATTTACACAGATACAATCCCCTAAACGAGTCCATCATTTTAGATTCTGATGATCAGGTTCAGACTTCTGTTGATTTTTTTTTTTTTTTTTTTGTTGAATTAGATCTCAAACCTTTGTTGATTCTTTGGAGTAGGAATCTTTTTTCCTTTTTGTGGACAAGTGGAGGGCTAATTCTGTGATTACTCGGAATGAGGGTGTGGTACAAGCCGGTTTTTGGTTTAGGGACCAGGGGCTTGAGTCGGGACTCCTACAATTTCTTAGAGCTTCAGCACTGAGGTGGAAACAAACACTTTAGGAGGGAGAACTGCTGGAGTGAAACTATAAATGATGGCGAGTCTGCAGATAAGGATCTGTGATAAATGCCCTAATGCGCATGTGGGGTTTCTGTTATTTGCTTTTTGTTTGTTTGTTTTTTTTAGGGGGAAGCATGCACCAACCAAATAAATCATCATGGCAACACAATCCTAACCAACATTAAGAGCAAGAGACTAAAACCCTGCTAACTACGTGGAAAAGAAGGAAAATAAAAAGGCCTGGGGTGGGGGGCGTTACAAAGTTTCAGCAAACTTACAAGTAGCATGAGGCTTTAGGTTGGAGAAACCTCAGTTCAAATCCTAGCTGGGCTGTTTGTGAGCTATGAGCCCCTTGTAGAAGCAGCACTTTCGCTGCAGGTGGCTGGGGAACGGGTGACGATGAAGCAGAACTCGTGGAGGGAGAACCTTCTAAGTGTCATGCCTTTGAGGGCTTTTTTGCTTTTCGTTAATCCTGCAACCCCTCTTGGTTGCTGTAAAAACCAAATTCAATGCTCTGTATTTATAGCATTTAATGTATTGCTTAGGAATTAATAAATGCCTAGTAAGCGTTTTTTGGAGAAAACCAAACTCTTACAACTGTGGCCCATCTCCCTTACTGAAATGGTCCATATACTGGGCAGCCACGCTCCCTCCCCTGCCCTCCTGCTTTCACTCTCTGATGTAGGCCAAAAGGAAGTGACCACCCAGGGGGATGACAGGTTCCCTGCCCCAGGGATGCCTATCAGGACCTGTCTGTTCCCTGAACTCCATAAACCTATATAGTTCATAAAACTTACATAGCCAACATGCAACGTATTTTCTCTCCAGCAGATTATATAAGTTCACTATAGCAGGGTTTCCCAAATTCTTTAAAAAACATGGAGCACACAGAAAGGCCCCAGAGACAAGGCTCACAGCCTGATGTCACCGGCTTCCTTGGTTTTCCTTGGAGATACTCAGCAATCTCTGCTGGGAGCCCCCGCCTGAACCAGTGTCTGGGCACCCCTGCGATCTGTTCTCAGCACGTTTTGCATTCTTCCCAGAGAATTCAGCACGGGCCAGGAGCATGATGCCTACCAACCACACACACTGGACCAAGAGACTTGAAATAATACAAAAATGAACAAAAAGAAGCCTGCTCGTTCTGACCCATACCTCGGATAGTTAGTGCAATACTGCGTATAAATGTGGAACTCTTCACTCTGTGAAGAAACAAGAGAGATTTTTATTGGCAAAAAAGCACAGACATCAACCTTCATTTTCTGGTGTGACAAGATGTTCCAGACCTTCCTGTCCATTTTCCTAACCCACGCCCATTCTTCATGGAACTCGAATTCTCTTTGGCAGGAACCAGTGTTTGGAGACCACAATCTGGGCATTAGGAATGCTCTCGATAGGAGGGTAACCATTATTTCTACGTCTTTTGGTGGACACAGTGAGGAACATGGTGTATTTTAAAGGATAAAGTACACCTTTAGTTCATACTGATACTTATAATTCAGATGCAGGACTACAGCATTTTAATTAGCCATAATCATTCTTATGAGTGTATTTTCTTTCTCCTACCAGTTCCAATTTTTTTAAATTAAAAATATTAAGAGGGTATAAACGTTTTTGTAACATCGATACCTTTTATAATGTGTTACTATCCCCCAAATAGCGTTTGTTGTACCCGATAGGTAGGTTCAGTTCCAGTTCTAAATGATACTGATATACATATTTCTTTGCTTTATCCCACAACACACTCAAAAATTTCAGAATAGTAACACCACCATAAAAAGTATCATTACTAAACTGGTTAGAGATTTGCTATATTTCATCCAAAGTATATTTTCAAATCAATTGGAATTCTTTTTGTATGGTTATGCCACCAACTAGATAGTTTCATTTTGCTTTCAATTTATGGAGACTGCTTTCTAAGACTTTAGTTTTGTTCCATAATTAGGTGAAATTACATATGGTTTCAAAGTCAACTCTACAAATACATATTCGCAGAAATCTATCATTGACTTTCCAAAAGATATTTAAAAAAACTTTAAAAAATGAAGTAAATCATAAAAAGAGAAAGGAAATCTAATCTCTATTCTTTTCTATTTTAGCCTAATCTCTCTATTTCCCTATTCGTAACCAATTTTTTTTTTGAGACAGAGTCTCACTATGTCACCCTTGGTAGAGGGCTGTGGTGTTACAGCTCACAGCAACCTCCAACTCAGTCTCTCAAGTAGCTGGGACTATGGGCACCTGCCACAATGCCTGGCTACTTTTGTTCTTGCAGTAGTCATTGTTGTTTAGCTGGCCTGGGCCGCGTTAGAACTCACCACCCTCTGTGTATGTGGCTGGTGCTGTAACCACTGTGCTATGGGTGCCAAGCCTCATAACCAATTTTTAGTCTTATAGGTTATCCTTAAAAAACAAAACAAATCCCCTCCATATACACTTCCTCTTTACCTTGATAAAAAAAATTACGTTATACCAGTGAATCTCAAACTTGAGTGTGTATCAGAATTACCTGGAGGGGTTATGAAAACACAGACTGCTGGGCCTCTCACCAAAGTTTCTGATTTAGTAAGCTGAGGTGGGGCCTGAGAAATTATATTTCTAACACGTTCCCAAGGGATGCTGATGCTGTAGGCCCAGGGACCACACTTTGAGATCCACTTCCTGCTCCTCCCCCGGCCCCCAGCAGCATGTAGAGATATACTTTCTCTGCTTTCATTTTTTCACAGACTCCATTATGTAGATACACTACGGTTTACTCAACCAGCTTCTTGCTTTAGGGACAATTGGGCTATTTTTAGTTTTTACAGTAACAAGCATTACTGTAAAGAACAGCATCATCCTTACTGAATTTTTGTCAGTATATCTATGGAACAGATTTCAGAAAGCAAGATTGGTGGGTGAAAGGGTAAATTCCGATGCTAGATCTATATGGCAAATTCCACAGTGTCCGTGCCTGGTGTCAGCTGTGGCAGTGCCCGTCTTCCCATGGCCTTGCCAACATTTCAAACTACTACCAAATTTCAAGCATAGTACTTTAAAAATATCTAAATTACTTGCCAACTTTTAAAACTTAAAAGCTGTAAATATCTTGTTTCTTTTTTTACATTTTTTGGCTGGGGCTGGGTTTGAATCTGCCACCTCCGGCATATGGGGCTGGCGCCCTACTCCTTTGAGCCACAGGCGCCACCTGATTTCTTTCTTTTTTTTTTTGAGACAGAGTTTCACTTTGTCGCCTTCAGTAGAGTGCTGTGGCATCACAGCTCACAGCAACTTTAGACTCTTGAGCTTAAGCGATTCTCTTGCCTCAGCCTCCCAAGGAGCTGGGACTACAGGTGCCCACCACAATGCCGGCTATTTTTAAAGATGAGGTCTTGCTCTGGCTCAGGCTGGTCTCGAATTGGTGAGCTCAGGTGATCTACCCACCTGGGTCTAAATATCTTGATTTCTGAAAAAATGTAAGATCCACCAGCCCTGGGCCAGCAGTTTCACATGGCAATCACCTTCCTAAGGAGGCCAGGCCGGCTTGTAGACCCACGGGCTCCACCAGGGCCTCTTTGTGCCCTGAATTCACCTGTTGGCTGCTGGAGCCTTCTTGGCTGCATGACTGAGAAGGCAAAGTGACTTGCCCACGGTCTTCTAGTAAGTTAACATCAGTCTGAAGCTTAATCTTCATTTGCTCACACTTTCTTAGTTTCTTTCTTCTTCTTTCCTGCCTCCTGTTATACCCAGCCTGAGACTGAACACCAACAGGCTGACTTTCCTTATATTTTGGGACCTGTAGGGTTATTTGAAATGCCAAATCAAAAGACTATGGGCTCAACGAAAATATGTTTAAGTTGCATCACATAGATGACCCCCCCCACAGCAATAAGGCCGCAAGACCTCTGCACACTTGAATTTCTGCGCATCTTGTGACTTCCTTGTTCTATTTCTATCTTAAATGAGAGATTTTGATTTAGATCAGTCGTTATCCTTAATAAAGAAACAAATACAGGTTTGATCTTAGGTTCGAGAAGCTCTGTGGACCCTATGAACAATGTTTCTCCCCACGATCAACAGCCCCTAGTTAGATTCGTAAATGCTATTAATTAAATATGCCACACTGAATACTTTTTAGAAGTTATTTAGGGGAATATATTATAGAAATGTTTATAAGTTACACAAAATAGGTATTTCCTGCTAATTATTCAGCTCTTTCAAATTGTAATCAGAGATGGTGCAGACATGAGAATTATGAAAGCACCAAAATATAAGTCGGGGCTCAGCCACTGAGCACACAGGGCCCCCAAATATTTATTGAGCAGGAAGCCGAAGTATTAATATGTATGACTTTCGGTCTTTCTGCCACAGTCCCTCTTTGATTCCTGACATGTTTTCATTGGAAACCATGGGAAAGGCTTAACATGTAAATAGCACATAGGTAAGGAAACCTTGACTGGAATTCACTCTAATGATACGGAATATCCAGTATCAGCACTTTCTGGAGGATAATTTCAGTGAGTCGGTGGGGTGTGTGCAATGCGCTCACCCCCTGGGGTCTGAGAGGAGAATGGCAGCTCTGAAGACAAACTTTGTCTCTTTCCCAAGGTCAAGGTGAGGGATGGATATGAGGGTGCTGGTGAAGGCAGAAAAACAAACAGATATTCCTGGTGTTTCCAGAGTCCTAAGAGCAAATAGTCACTGGGAACAGGCTGAGACTGCCGGGTAGGGAACTTCCATTTCTGTCCATCAAGAGAACTACTAACTCCTTATTCTTCTTCTGAGAGCCATCAGGTAAAAAGCTATAATCTCCCTTTGTTCATAAGGACCTCTGTAACCCTCATATACCATAGAAGCAAGCAAGGTCAAAGATGAATCCGGGTTAGCCCTGGTGATTCAGATAAAAGCAGAAGTCAACCGCAGGCTTCACCTCTTTCATTAATGGTCTCCCAATTAAAGCAATCTTCCATTCCTCCCCAGCATTAAGCAGCTGGTTGTGCTTTAGAAAACACAACATCTTCTAAATTTCAGGGTGCTGAGTGAAAAGCCGGTTGTGCCAGAATCAAGCACTCTCTCCCAATTCTCTGCTTCCACGGGAACGTGCGGAGTGCTGAAGGCACTCTTCTAATTAAACTTGGCAATGTTACAGTGAAAAATAAGATTTGGGAGCTGGCAACGTGGCACATAAACAAGCTTTTATGTGAATAATTAAGTGAGAGCTGAGCATATGCTGGAACATCTTTAATCAACTTGTGATTACAGTTACCAGTAAAAGCCCAAGTGTTTCCGAAAGCTTCTATGCTGTTTATACACTGTGGTTATTGTAACATATCTTCTTTGATATACTCAGTGTGTATTTTCACCCATTTCTCCTTCTTTCGTTTTCCTTCTCTTTTGTAAATTCCTGTCCAATGATGACACAGGCAACTTGTGAAAATCATTGTATGTGTAAGCATGAGTGCACAAACATTTTACATGTGGACATACATGTACAGCCAGGAGAGTTTTATATACAATTTCACTGATTGCTTTTAAAGAACATCAATAAAACCCTCAGGGTGTTATGTCTGGATGCAAAGCCATGGGGATGGAGCTTCAGCCACCAGAAATGACCCTGCGGAACAGTCGAGAGCCAGTCAGACTCTGAGGCTCTAAACGAGGTGCTAATTCTCAGTAGGTCCCAAAGCACCTTCATGAACTTTGCTTAAACCTTTGTACGTGTCAGACTATAACTGCAGAAACCACATAAAGGCTGGCTGCAAAACAACTTTTGCTAGAGGTTTTCCAAACAAAAGCTGTTGAAGTTTTTAGGAGAATTTAAACAAGATAGGACTATATATATAGAGGTAACATGTAACGTAGGAAAGCTCTCCTGGTATATTTCAGAATTTTATCTCCTATTTGTGTCCAGAATATGATAAACTGTCTGTCATTTAATGCTTTAAAAGTAAAATCCTTCTCTTGTATTTTTCTAAACCATCAGTGCAGCTTAAGAAAACTGTAGGAAAATGAGTACATTTTTTAAACATATAGGAGACTAATTTTGCTTCTGTTCATCTCCCAAAGGATAATCAGAGACCAAGCTAGCGCCATCCATCATATATATCTATTTAGATGCTACTGGAATTTCATAACTAGTGTAGTGGTGTTTTATAGGGAATTATTTTCTAACACTCTTCTACTCTGAACTCTCCTCTCCCAAGCTTAGTTTCTCCTAAGAAAGAGTAATAACATTATTCAGTTCTACAAGTTCTGGATTAGCTTCCCACATTGGCATTTCCTTCTCCCCATTAATAGTATATATTTTTTCTTTGCTGCTGAAAAAACCAATCAACCTTCCCTCCCAAAAAAGAAAAAAAGGAAAACACATGGAGAGATTCATGGTTAACTTCATCCAACATGGAACAGACCAGTCATTCCAACTTTAAAATGAAAACAATCTGTGTGCTGGATCTGTCTTGGTTGGCCTGGATGAGTGTACCCTGCTTACCTTGGACACAAAACATTCTGCTATGGCCACAGGATCATTTTCACAGTTTTCCAAATCTTGCAGAAGTTCACTAATAAAAAAAAAAAGGAACTATTAGATTGTAGCTTTCTGGTAGAGGATATGTTATATGTTATATAAAAGTATAAACAGGTCTATGGCATTTACAAGGACTCGTATGATTTGGTGAGGCCCTATTAGCATTGTATCCAAGGCCAAGATCAGGGACCTGCTCCTGGTGGAGCAAGGATTTAAATACAAGCCAGACCTGTGATTTTCCCAGAGACAAGCTTTACCTAGCAATTTTCTAGATGTTTGTTATCATCTGCAGGAATGCTCATGCACATTCATTCATTCCTTAAATGGCCACCTAGGTACCAGACACGGTGCAAAGTATGAAGAACATGTCACTTAGCAAAGGAAATACAGTCCTGGGTCTTACAAAGTTCTCAATCCATTGGAAGAGTCAGACGTTCAATAAAAAAAATCACATTACCAAAGATAAAATTATTAGCAGACATAGTGCTTCATAGGAAAAGATATCCCAGGGAGGAAAATACATTTCTTTGAATGTAAATGCAGGCAGGTCATGGTGGCTCATGCTTGTAATCCTGTGCTTTTTGGGAGGCTGACATGGGAGGATTGCTTGAGGCCAGGAGTTTGAGACCAGCCTGAGCAATAGAGTGAGACCTTGTCGACACCAAAATTAAATCAGATGGGTGTGGTGGCACATACCTGTACTCCTAGCTACTCAGGAGAATGAGGTAGAAGGCTTCTTGAAGCCAGGCATTAGAGGCTGCAATAAGGTATAGTGATGCCACTGCACTCTAGCTTGGGCAACAGAGTGAGACACCATCACAAAAAAAAGAAAGCAAATGTAAATCTCTATATAATTTTTTTAATGGCAATATCATTTTAAGTTAACAGTGTATTTCATTGTATGGATGTACCCTAATTAATCTCCCACTGTTGGATATAATTCTATAACTCGTAGGTCAGAAGACATTCTCAGTGTAAATGTTAACATGTTTCCTAATTGTACTCCATATAAGTTGTATTAAACACTTAACATGTTAAGTGTTTATTTTAATTAGCTATATATTACATATCTAATAAAGAGTTAAATAGTCCTAAAAAACAGTTTCTTACTGTTTTTCTCTTTTTTTTTGAGATAGAATCTCACTCTGTCACCCTGGATAGAGTCTCGTGGCATCCTCATAATTCACAGCAACCTCAGTTTCTTGGCCTCAAGTGATCCTCTTGCCTAAGCCTCCCAAGTAGCTGGGAATATAGGTGCCTGCCACAACATCCAACGAGGTTTTGTTTTTTTTTTAAGGAAAGATGAGGCTCTTGTTCTTGCTCAGGGTGGTCTTAAATTCCTGAATTCAAGCAATCTATCCACGTCATCCTCCCAAAGTGCTAGGATTACAGGTGTGAGCCACTGTTTCTCATTCTTGGCTGGCACTGCCTAGAGTATTTTTTGACTCTAGCTATTTCTGCTGGAAATATTTCTAAGCATGCTGACATTATCTAGAACTGAAAACTAATGAAAACACATTATTTACTTGTTAATTTCTTTAAGCTTCCCTTCTTGCCATCCTCTCAAAGTTTTATTATGCAATTTAATTAGATTAAATGTCAGAACTTACATCTTTAAAACTACATAAACTACATATTATTCCTACTTAAGCTCTGGAGTATAGCATGATTTCATTTCCTCTCCTGTAGAACTGTATTCCTAGAGTTAAAATTTTTTTGTTTTTGCTTTGTTTTCAAAGCATACACCACTAAATATATTCTCAAACTGCGTGCCAGAAATACAGATGTTGTCAGGATTTAAACACCAGATAATCTATTGGCAGCATGTGCCTCTTGGTGACCTCTGTCCTCTGCGCCAATCTGCACGACCTGCTCTCCGGGCTTGCCGGGTTCTCTCTTCGATGGCTTTCTGATAACGGTCTTTGCTGATCTCCTGTGCTTCATCAATACCATTTCTGGGGTGGTCCCTCCTTCGGGACACCGTGGCATCCACTAGCAGCTTTCCGAATAAGGGTAATAGGAGGCAACTTTTCTGAGGCACTTCCCGTTTCAAAATATTCTCCCTTCGCACCTGACTGATAATGTCCATGGCTATAGAATTCTTGGTTAGAAGTCATTGTCTCTGAGTATTCAGGGAACTATCCATGCCTTATAAATTCCAATGCTGCTACTGAGGGTCCAATATCATTCTGATCCTGGGACCAGATTCCATGTGACTTTGAGCTGTTAGAGTTTTCTCTTAACAGAATTCTGAAATTTTGTGATGGTAGGCTTTCGGGTGGGTCTTTTTCATGTACTAAGTCAGTCTGAAAATTTGGGAAATCATCTTGAACAGTTTTCCAAGTGTAGCCCAATCACCTCTGGGGTTCCTGAGACACCTTTAAGAGGTCCATAAGGTCACTATATGCTAAAAATACTGAAATATTATTGGATTTTTTTTTTTACTTTCATTCTCATGAGTACAGTGAACTTCTCCAGAGGCTACATGATGTGTGATAACACAACAGATGGAAAGTAAAAACAGACATGAGAATTCAGTTGTCTACTACCAAGTTCAGACAGACAGTAAGGAGATCTATAAAAATGTACAATTTCAAGACAAAAAATTTAATGACTAAATGGAGTATTTTTCTAAAAATATGTAGGTTTTTTATATTTTGAAACTATTTATTTAGAAGCATTCAGAATGTCAATAAAGCAGCCACTTCTTTGTATTTTTTGCAATTACAAAGTGGTATTCACTTACTGGAATAATTATTTCATAAGTTGCATCAGAGACAACTGAAGATAATGGAAACCCTACCATCCCCACGTATAACTCATCTGTGCTGTGCACCAATAAGAACCTGCTTTAAACTGCCATGCCAATTACAAGCCCACACTGTACGAGGCAAGGTTAGTGCCTACTGATTACTACCACCAGAATTGGTGGGATCTCACCTAAGGTGCACAGTGTGAGGGTATTCAGCACACGCTCTGGGTGAACGGCTCAACTACAATTTGAACTTTACCTTAGAAGTGAAAACAACGTAACCTAAACATCTGTACTCTCATATTAATTTGAAATAAAAAAAAGAAATTACCACCAGGACAGGGCTATCTAAAGACACATTCAGGAGTGTGTTAACTGCACAAAATAAGACACTACAGTTTAAAAACATATCTAACCCTCGCCTTACATTTCAATTTCTTTTTCTTTAAAAGTGAGTGGTATATAGGAGGGGTTAAAAGTTTTATAGGCAAGGCAAAAAAACAAAAACAAGAAAATTACTGCAGTAGAATGAACTTATTTGTCGTGATCTTTGTCTTCATGTATCTCCCTCTCTTTTTCCTTCTTTTCCTTGTTCTTTTTTTTTTTTTAAATCCTGCCTTTTTTTTTTTTTTTTTGCTGTTTTTGGCTGGGGCTGGGTTTGAACCTGCCACCTCCGGCATATGGGGCCTGTGCCCTACTCCTTTGAGCCACAGGCCCCACCCCCTTTTTCTTGCTTTTTTCAGCCTTGACAACTCCCTTTTTTTGCTGCCTCAGACTCTCCTTTAGCTCTGTATGCAGTGATATCCGTTTTGCATTTTCGGTCAGCTTTTCCACCTTCTTTACTTAGGCTGCTTGTCACCTGCAGCAGTGTCACTCCATACATCTCCCAGGTTCTCTGCATCACCACTCATGGATGGGCTGGGAGGTTCCCCTTTGATTTTGGGGGTGATACTCAGAATAGAACAAGAAAAAGGCTGAAGGAGGCCTCTTGGGTGCACTGGGGTCCTTGAACTTTGTATCCCCTTTAGGAGGGATATAGGTTTTCATTTCTTTTTTTCTGACAGGCCTTGTCTGCCTTTGCCGTGTCTTCAGATTTTCCTTTCTCTTTTAGCCGACGTGGTCTTCCACCTCTCTGAGCACTTCCTAGACAATTCTGAGAAGTTGACTGAAGCATCTGGGTGCTGCTTCTTGTGCTCCTCCTGACAGGTACACATGTGATGACATTTTTGCCTCTCGGTTTCTTAGGTTCTCCTTCCCCCGTGCTTATTCTTCAGTGAGGCAAAGTCACCCAGAGTCACCTACTTCGAAATCTGGGGATCTTCATTTGTTCTTTCAAATTTGAATTGAGACACCACAATGCTGACCATAAACTCTAGGCAGGGATGGGGCTTACACGCCACACTCCTCACTCCAAGGCAGTTTGGTGTCAGGACTGGTTTATACTCTTAAAAATTCTTTATGTGGATTACATCTTTGTAGATTTACTATATTAGATTTTTTTTGTTTTTGGAGACAGAGCCTCAAGCTGTCACCCTGGGTAGAGTGCCGTGGCATCACAGCTCACAGCAACCTCCAACTCCTGGGCTCAAGTGAGTCTCCTGTCTCCACCTCCCAAGTAGCTGGGACTATAGGTGCCCACCACAACGCCCGGCCATTTTTCGGTTGCAGCCGTCATTGTTGTCTGGCGGGTCCAGGCTGGATTTGAACCCACCAGCTCAGTTGTACATGGCTGGCGCCTTAGCCTGTTGAGCCACAGGTGCCAAGTCGGGATTTACTATATTAGATATTAAAACTAAATTAAAAAATTATCAATCTACTTAATAAGAAATCTTAACATAACTTTGTGAAAAATGCAGTAGAACCTCTATAAGTTGACCATCCAATGGACTGTAATAAATTGATCAACACACAGAGGTGGTCAACAGGAGGAACCAGGCCTGCTGTACTGATCTGTACAGGTGGTGCATGTCCAGTCTATGAAAATTAAGTCAACTTAAGGACTTGATCAAGGTAGGGAGGTTGACAACTACCATACTTAGATTTTATGAAACAAAAAATGGAGCAAATAGGACTGTTTTACAGTTTTGCAACTCTCTAACCTATAACTTAATAGAATATAATAAATGGGTTCTCTGATCCTGCCGCTACATCCAATCTGTTACAATCTATTGCTTTGGCTGAAGTATACAGGATATGGAATAGTCTTAAGATATGATGGATATCCTTTGATAATACACTGAAACTCAGCAAGTGGAACGATGTTAAAGATTGGCTGGTGTCTGAAATTACATCAGTGTACTATCCTGTTAGTTTAATACCCACTGGTCTATCTTGTACATCAAAAGGATCTTTTTACAACAGTTCCAATTTCAAACATCCTTCCCAATATTCTTATAAAAACATCCCCTCTGTAAAGTTACTTTTAGTTTGGAAAATATAGTTCTGATATTTGTATCATCTTTTACAGAAAAGTAGGTGTGGTTCAACTGAGACCTGAATACTGAATAAGGTAAGAGAAAAAGTCTAAGAAAAATGGCCAAAAAGATACCTCAAAAACCTAAAAACAAAAAACCAACCAGCCACATTTTGGGGCGTGTGTGTGTGTGTGTGTTTTGCAGTTTTGGCCGGGGCCGGGTTTGAACCCGCCACCCCTGGTATATATGGGGCCAGTGCCCTACACCTTGAGCCACAGGCACCACCTGGGGCCAGTGTGTTCTGTTACTGGAGGATGGAGTGCTATGGATGTAGGTTGTTATGCTGGGTCTTTCAGTACAAATCCTCTTGCTCAGCAGAAAATAATTTAGTTCTCATAACTTAATAGAAATACTTCTTGACGATATTTAACTCCTTATGTTCTAAATTTATGCTCCTTTCTAAGCTTTAGTTTCATCTCCAGAATAGATCTGCTGGTAGGGTAAGCATCTCGGGGGACCCACCGAGGCTCCAGGTGCACCTCTCCTGGGCATGAACGACTGGCATTCACTGCTCAAGAACAACCGAGCTGGGAGGGAACTCAGTCACCTTCCATTCCAACCCCTCATTGGTTTTAAGGTAAGGAATCTATGGCTCATAAAACAGAGGTGGCTCCAATTCGGTCACATGGCTAATTAATAGCCACAGCCGTGGTTAGAATCGGGGCTCTCCAATCTCTGGCCTTTGCTCTTTTAGAAACATATCTATGGTGAGATTTGTTTCCTGACTGGTTCAAGAAAGGGCCAGACTCTGCATCATGGCGTCTTCAACATGGTACTGCCCAGATGGGAGGCCTTGTTTTACTTACCTGCTCAGCTTTCCTTGAAAACCCCTTTCTAAAATGGAATAAATACAATATAAATGGGAACAGTGAAGGTTGTGCATTAGGATTTCTCTTGTGTTCTTGCTGTCAGGGCTATCAACCCAGTGAAGCTGTCCAACCCACCTTGTCCTCTTGTCATTCAATAAGCAGTTCCTGAGAGCCTCCCACATTGGGCATGGTCAGAGGCAGTGAGATTATAGGGGAAAGAAGATGGACAAAGGCCCTGTCCCATGCATTTATGTTCTGACCACAGGGGATAAATGTTAATAAGTGAATGGACAGACAACATAATATTACACTGTACTATGTGATATGAAGGAAATCAAGAGGGGAGGGTGATGGAACACCTGAGGTGGGGTGGGGGTGGGGAGAGGGTAGGACACTCAGGGATGGTTCTCTGAGGGGTGATATTTGAGTGCATGAAGACTTAGAACATCCTTGAAGTAATGGGGCTGCAAGTCCAGGACCGAATGAGCTTGATGCATTCCTGTGTGAAGTATACAAAGGAAGCCATTGTGGGCAGAGGTCAGTGAGCAGCTGAATGTGGGGGGTGTAGGAAAACAACCAGCTATAGAAATAAGTGGAGTACCCGAGAGCACAGCAGAGGGCCTGAACACGGTGCATCAGTCACAGAGAACTCTCAAATACCAGAAATGGGACTATCCTCGAGTGCTGGCATGACAGGGTAGCGACTGCAGTTTCTCCCTGCACCAGTCTTCCTACTGTGCACCTGTACACATAGCAGAGGAAGAACAGCTCAGGGATGTGCTTTGTACTCAGAGCTAAAAATAGAATAGTTGCTGGGTGCAGTGGCTCACACCTGTAATCCTAGCACTTTGGGAGGCTGAGGTGGGTGAATCACTTGAGCTCAAGAGTTTAAGACCAGCCTAAGCAAGAGCCATACCCTATCTCCACTAAAAAATAGAAAAGCTAGCCAGGCATTGTAGTGGGTGCCCATAGTCCCAGCTACTTGGAGGCTGAGGGAAGAGGATCGGGTTGAGCCCAAGAGTTTGAGGTTGCTGTGAGCTGTGATGCCATGATGCTCAACTCAGGGAACAGAGTAAGACTCTGTCTCAAAAAAAAAAAAAAAAAAAAAGACTACAACCATCTTGCTTTTAGGATTTAGGTATTTTTTTCTCTTTTCCTTGAGTAATTGTTTTAAATATTTCCCCCTTTTGAGTAGGACCAGGAAAAAAATTATGAAATTGAGCTCAGTTCCCTTACGTGGGTGGGTGATTAGAAGAGACACTTTCCTCTTTTACAACAGAACATATTCCATGTGAAAATTTCCTGACCATTGATGTGAGTTTGATGGCAGGAATTGTATTATGACCTTAAATATTCTATTGCTTTCCACTGTGAGAGAGTCAGGGATGGGGCCTTTCCTCTTCCGGTCTGCAGTAGACTCTAAGCAGCGCTTCCCTTTCCTGCTGCCTAACTAGGTCAGCTGGCATTTTAACTTGTTGCATCTGCAGAGACACATGTGTATGTGGGAACAGAAAATGTTCCATTAATTTCACTAATGCATTAGCTTTGGCCTGGAAAAGTCCCCTTGAAAAAATCTGTGGGTCAAAACATTTCTCCTTGTGCAGAAGTTAGACATTTTGGCGGCATGAAAGTGCACTAAAAAGTAAAACTGTTCCACATCCCTTTACCTCATTGCTGTAGGTATCTGATGATTCACTCTCTAAATCACATTTCAAGGGGAAAAGAAAGCATGGTCCCAATAATGTTTTGTTTTCAGACATAAGTTATTTGCTCTGAAAAGCTTTCACCAGTCCTTCAGACAACATTAATTATATATTCCTCAGAATTCTCAAAGCATTCTGCTCCTTGATTATGTGACTTCCTCTTTCTGTTGTACAATTATGTCATTCATCTTTAAGCTGTTAGACCTAGTTCAGTGCTTCACACGTGGCAATGACTTAATGCAGGTATATTGAAGAAAGAATTGAAGGAAAAAGGAAATTTTTATTCTGATCTTTTGGGAAAGAGAAAGAGCTTATATGATTTGCATCTGCTAAAAGAACAATTTTAAAAACAGACATTCAATATGGATGAATGGTCTTCATTTCTTCACTCTACATTCTTAAGATCCAAATTGTAGTTTTGGTAGCTTCTCTCTATTCCAGAAGGGGGATACTTAATTTTTTTTTAAAGTTGGCATTTCTTCTTTGATTGGCAGTAAAAAAATTATTTGGGATGTATAGGGGCTGGTTCAAATAGACTAAGTTTTTCTCGATCATTTGGCAACTTATTCCAAGCACCAAACCCGAGAATTAAACTTCTAGGCTATCACAGTAGTTATAAGAGAGAGATATTTGGCTACCAAAAAGAATAAAATATTCATAGTGTTCACAATAAAATTTTAGGAAAATAGGAAAAGGTGAAAAGTGTTTATCTAAATCCCTGGCAAATATCATACTTAATGGTAAAACATTTCTGCTAATGTCAACCAGATAAGGATGACAACATCAAAAACAACATAGCATAGGAAGACTTACCCAAAGCAATAAGACAAGAAAAAAGACACAAAGGGTAGAAAAACTGTAAAAGAAGATAAATTCTGCTCATGTTTTGACAATATCATTGCCTACATAGAAATCCAAGAGAATTCATACACTACTATTTTAGAACTAGTGGGAAAGTTTAGAAAGTTAGTTTGACCTAACTGCCCCCTTCTATCATCGTCCAATTCAGCAGGAAGCAGTTAGATCAAGTCTTCGCCCTTTTTCCCTAACAGCATTTAGAGTTTCTACTTGGAGAGGGAGAATTGATGCAGGACATTTGGTGCCCTAGCCAGCTTAGCAGAGCTGGTGGACCTGCCGCCTCCTCCTTGGCGGTATCGGTGCTGCGGCAGCCAGCTGAAGAACCAGCAGGCTGGATGACAGGCAAGGAGGGGGACCTCCAACCCCCACCGGAGGCTCCAATAGCCAAAAAGGCTGGATAACTGCCAAGGAGACTCCTGTGCCTTGGTGTCTCCTTCACTTTACACTTAGGACTAAATGTGGAACCCCCATTTCCTATGCCTAGGTCAATTTCATGTGAATTTCCTAGGCCTCAATTCCATGAATGGACTGTGTTTATTCATTGATACATTCATTCACTTTGCCCCATTGGAAGGGACTGTGTTCGTTCATTGATACATTCATTCACCTTGCCCCCCCGGTGGAAGAGACTGTGTTCATTCGTTTCCTGGCCAAGGAACCGATACACCTATATATACCCCAAGACTAAAAGCCTAAAGGGGGAGACAGGGAAAGTCCAGGAGAGAAACGGAGAGAGCTTTTCTCTCCCCACTTGAGTTCTCTCTCTCTACCAGGAGCTTTAGTGTTTTCTGTATTCTTTTTTGTAAATAAATTTTGTCTTACCACTGGGGAAAAAAAAAAAGAAAAAAGAAAATGCCATGAAGGTTATGTTAAACAGTTTGATGAAAACATTTCAGATTGTATATGAATCCAGCACATTGTACCCCTTGATTGCACTAATGTACACAGGTGTGATTTAATTAAAAAAAAAAAGAAAGAAAGAAAAAGAAAATGTTTTTTTTTCTTAAATTAAAAATGGCACTTACAGGAAACACGTATGGGCTTATTATTATTTTGAAATGAATCTGACAATATTCAACTTTTTGTTCTAATTCCTGACATGATGCATATTGATAGGATAGCCCATAAATATAGAAGCTCCTTGATGTCATTGATCTTTTTTTCTTAAAGAGTATAAAGGTTCCCAAGGCCAAGGACTTTGGGAACTGCTACAGAGAAGATCAGAGTTCGTAGCCCAGGATCTAGTGCTCACAAGTTGTAGGATGCCAACACCCCAATCCTCCTGTTTGGAATATAGAATGAGGCCAGCAGGGCAGACTATGAAGACAGCCCAGACAGACCAGCACGAGTGCCCTTCTGTGCCAGGCACTGGTCTAGGCTTACTGTACATATGAACATGGTTCATCCCCACAGCCCTCCAGGGGTAGGTTCTGTCACTGTCCATATTGTACACAGGACACTGAGGCACAAAGAGACAAAGTGACTTAGCTAGTGTGTGAAAGCCAGGATTGAAACCCAGGCAGTCCAGTGCAGATCCTGAGCCCGTAATGCCCCCGCTACCCTGCCTGCACACGCACTCTCATGATCCAATCATTAACTGCTAGGGTTTTCAAACAGCAGTAGCAAGCTGAATGGCCCAGGGTTTAAATGCAGAACACACTTGTGGTTTAAGGACCCTACTGAGCCCTTGGCTGTGCACTGGCTCCTTGGTTTCACCACTTCAGAAGGCTAAACCTGAGAGCAACTCCTTGCCCACCCTCCGTGTGTGGCATGGACCCATTTCTGCTGTGGGCAGAAGCCAACATGCACATCATAGGTATATATTAAATATATCATTTGTGATTGGGGTGCCAAAGACAGGAGGAAGGTCAAGGTAAACCCCAACAATGGTGCAAGGCAGGCTAGATCCAAGTAATTAGGACAGAGAAAACAGTAACAAGAAGGAAAGGTAGGAAGTACTTCAGAGAAGCCACGAGACAAGAGCGTGAGCACGTCCCAGGCTGGGAAGCTCGACCTGAACCTAAGGAGACAGCAAAGCTCTTGTTGTTGTCCAGTCCTAGATAGAAAACTCCACTCTATGACAGAGGGAGAGGCATGGGGTTGGGGCCACAGAGAAGAGTGCAACTTTCTCAGTTCAAGAAAAGAAGAGCCAGCATCTAAGTGGACAAGAAGTTTAGGACTTCAGCCAAGGGCAGTGAATGCAGAAAAGGGCTGCGGGCATTGAAAGTCAAGGAACTCTGAAGTTTAAGTGCCAGTGCTGGAAACTACTGCTTTTCCTATCTCTACTGTACAACCTGGAATTTCCGTTTGGGTATAGCTTACTATGAGCAGACTTTGTGGAACAGAGTCCTTTATGCATTCCAAATGCCTGGGTTTGTGGGGCAGGCTAAAGACTCCACAGGCAGCAGCCCACGGGCAACAAAGGGTGGAGGACTCCAGGCCTTCAGTCACAGCTGACCATTGTGGCACCAAAAGGGATGGTGGTGAAGCTGGTAGAGCTTCAAAGTGCCTGTTTGCATCCCACCATTTAAGAAGTTAGAAGTATTTATTAATAATTAAATATATGCACAATAAAGGTCCCGAAGTCATAAGACGTGAGGAGGACAGAGCCGTCCTGCAGTGACGTCACTGATCCAGGGAACGTCACACATGTCAGCTGTGCACACACCTGGGCTCCTGTGGGCTCTGGGCGGCAACAGCCCCGGAGATCCTGCCCCAGACTGCAGCAGCACCTTCCCCGGGCGGCTTTCTTTGTGCCTCCAACTGTAGAAATCATCGTGGAAAAACAGTGAAGGAGTCCCTTCTGGCTATACCACTGCAATTTTTGATTTTATCAAAGTTTACCAGAACTTTATTAAATATGATTTCTAGGCTTAATATATACATGGTTTTTGATAAAGTATAGTTCTCAAATGATCAAAGTCTTCATTTGCATGAACCACATGAAAGGCATCCTAGGTCTTCAATTCACTTCACAAAACTTTCACTTGCCATGATAATCCCCAGCATGAATCTGGGCACGCTGGAGACCTTCCCACTGACCCCCATCACATTTGCTCTGTGCTGTAAGTGAAGTGGTACAACTTTTTTTTTTTTTTTGAGATGGAGTCTCACTTTGTTGCCCTCGGTAGAGTGGTATGGTGTCATTGCTCACAGCAACCTCAAACTCTTAAACTCTCGGGCTTAAGTGACTCTCTTCCCTCAGCCTCCCAAGTAGCTGGGACAACAGGCACCTGCCATAATACCCAGCTATTTTTTTGTTGCAGTTGTCATTGTTGTTTAGCAGGCCTGGGCCAGGTTCAAACCTGCTGGATTTGGTGTTATGTGGCCAGCGCCCTCACCACTGAGCTATGGGCACCAAGACAAGTGGTACAACTTTTCACTTTAATCAATAATCTTTAGGCTAAGAAGGATAAGAGCTGGACTTATCAGAAAAAGTGATATATTCCAAGTAGATGAAGACAAAATGAGCTGATGACATGCTGTGGTTCTGCAATAGCTTCAGCAGAGAAAGAAGTGAGAGAAATGAGCCAGGCAGGAGACACGGAGCAGGGCCTCCCAAGCCAAAAGAGCTACCTCCTGCCCAGATCTTTGTTATCAGTGAAAGACCACCTTTCATTAAATTATGTTTGTTTGGTGGTTTGGATATTTGATTGGGAGTTATATTTTAATTTCATTTCTACATTTGTTTTGACTTTAAAGTTCTGCAAATAGGAAATGTATACTGTTTTAAATTCGTAAACACTTAAGAACTTAAGAAAATAATTTAAATCAACTGAGAGTTTCTTAGAACTTTATTCCTTTAAAATATACTCTATTTACTGCTCAAATTTGAGACAAAATGGTTTCAATATAGGAAAACCGAAAAAAAATTAAAAATAAACCATTCTACTTTCAACCTCTTGCAAAACAGCCAAGGTATCAGCAATGCCACACTGGCGCCATCTGGTGGACACATTTGAACGAACACACAGACACACACACACACACACAATTTGCCAAAGCACTGCCAGGATAGGAACAGCTCTCCAGGGCCCTCAGGACCAAGAAACTGGACAAATATTTAAGTGGATGATTACATTAAATATGGGGCCTCAAATAAGCACTGCGAACTGCCTGAGTACATTTCACACCTTCTCTATTCTCAAGCCTGAGCCCTCATCTCCCTTCCCCCTTCCTATCTGAAAACAAGCACTAAAAAGCCCCATTTCACCTCCCTGCACACCCCACCTATCACCTCCCTGAACCTGTGCTTCCTACCCTCCCGCACTTGGCTAGATCACTACCAATGTGCATACAACTAAGCTGTAATATCTCCTACCTTACAAGAGAAAAGCAACCCCACCCTAACCCCATGTTCCTCTCTGCCCTGCATCCAGCACTAACCATGTCCTGCTCAGGACACCCCCGCCCCCCAGCTGCCTGGGACCACCACAGGTCCTAGGGCTCCTAGCTGGAGCCCAGCTCTTACTCTGGGCCCTCCAGGGTCCAGAGTGGCTTGTCTAGTCATGAACAGGTCCCACTTCGCCCCAGTAGTCCCTCACCTTAGATTACAATCTGACTCACTCACCTTGGCCTCGAAGGCTTCATTTATCTGGGCCCAACTCCCTCCCCAAACATTCTGATAGTGACAGTCTCTCAGGGCTCAGAGCCTCCAGACACAGCTGCCTTGCTGTTCTGCCTCTGATGCACCTCATTTATCCCCACCTCTGAGAGCGCATCCATATTCTTCTCTCCACATTTTTCACTGGTCAGTTCCCCACTCAAATGTCACCCCCTCTTCTGAAATAGTGTCCTCATCTCTATTCTATTAACCCTCTCTTATTTCTTTCTGAGGACTTAACCGCTACTTCAAGTTACCTTGTTTATTTTCTGTCCATGTCCCCACACAAGCACATCACTGCACCAGAACAGAACCTTCTTTGTCTCATTCACTATTAAGCCAGTACAGCGCAGGCTGTTGGTCCCTGATGCCATGTGGCAGATGAGGAAACGGAGGCTAACAGAAATCAAGCAACTTGCCCATCGTCAAATGGAAATCATGCACCAAGGCCAGGACTAAACCCAGGTCTAGAAAATTCCAAATCCCATGTCCTCAGCTTGCTGCACTAAACTGCAACAAGTGCAGCTCTGGGGCTTGAAAATGGCATCCCACGCCCCCTGAGAAAGCCCCTCTGGATTTGAACTAGATAAGATCAGATAAAGGTTTATCCTGGGTTCTTTTGATTTACATGTTGGCATCTTCAGTGGCTCTGAAACCTTGAGGATAAACCAAAATACCCACTATGATTATATTATTTGAACCCTAAAAAAAAAGCAGAAGACAATTTCAAAGATATCCAGATACCACCCAAGGAACAATACCCAGTTCTGGCTCTAGCAGGAGGGCTCCCCACCCTGGCAGTCGACACTTCAGCATGAAAATCCCAAAGGTCAAGAAAGATGATCTCAAAAAGGTCTTGCTCTCGGGGCAGTGCCTGTGGCTCAAAGGAGTAGGGCACCAGCCCCATATGCTGGAGGTGGTGGATTCAAACCTAGCCCTGGCCAAAAACTGCCAAAAAAAAAAAAAAAAGAAAGAAAAGAAAAAGGTCTTGCTCTCATCTAAGCAATGCATTCCACATATCTAACTGTATTTTAAAAAATGATTTGGCATTTTCTTACTTCCAGTTCTACTACATTGGTCGCTACCCCTTTTCAATCCCCCCTCCATTGGTCGCTACCCCTTTTCAATCTCCACTGACAAATGCCTAGTCATTTCTTAAAACTGGTAAATGTTCTTTTTCTTAGCTTGCAAATATGCAAATAATATTATCTTTAAAATCTGTTACCTTGGCTTGGCACCTGTGGCTCAAGTGGCTAGGGCGCCAGCCACGTACACCTGAGCTGGTGGGTTTGAATCCAGCCCAGGCCCACCAAACAACAATGGCGGCTACAACCAAAAAATGGCCAGGCATTGTGGTGGGTGCCTGTGGTCCCAGCCACTTGGGAGGTGGAGGCAAGAGACTCGCTTGAGCCCAGGAATTGGAGGTTGCTGTGAGCTGTGATGCCACGGCACTCTATCCAGGGTGACAGTTCGAGGCTCTGTCTCAAAAAAAAAAAAAAAAAAATCTGTTACATCTGCTCACAGAAACAAACTCAGACATGGGCCTTGCCTGCTCTGTGGTAATAATTCACTGCTCTAGAGACACTAAAATCTGTCTTGTAACAACTATATGAACTGAAGGAAACTGTAAACCAACATCTATCAACCAACTCCAGTATGCCATGTTCTGCACTGCTCACCCATGAAGCAGCTATCTTATTTATTAAGCATTTGTTATAAGCTGAGGAGCACAGCCTCAAGCCTGAAGCCTCACCACAATGCCAATGACCCAGGTGAAAGATTCTCCCCTTCTCACACAAGAGGAAACAGACTCTGAAGTTAAGTAACTCAACACTTAAGAAAGTGAAAGACCAGCTGGGTGAGGTGGCTCACGCCTATAATCCTAGCACTCTGGGAGGCCAAGACGGGTGGATTGCCTGAGCTCCTGGGTTCGAGACCAGCCTGAGCAAGAGCGAGACCCCAACTAGTCAGGCGTTGTGGTGGGCGCCTGCAGTCCCAGCCACTTGGGAGGCTGAGGCAAGAGAATCACTTAAGCCCAAGAGTTTGAGGTTGCTGTGAGCTATGATGCCACAGTACTCTACCAAGGGTGACAAAGTGAGACTCTGTGTCAAAAAAAAAGTGAAAGACCTGACAAGGGAATGCAGGAGGGGCGTTGTCCAACACCGGTCCCCTGCCATCTCTCCCGCCAACTGTAAAGGGGGCTGGTTTGCCTGTGTCCTTGGAGACACTGTGAGAAAAGCACCTAGCCACAGGAGCTGGATGGAGGAAGAGTATCAGAGAGACTCCAATTTCAGATAAAAATCATCAAAACCACTTGTAACACTTTCAGTAAAGAAAGAAACACTTCCATGATGGGATGGATGAGGGTGGTTCTGTTATGTGGAAGATCTTGCAAATCTCACCAACTATTCATTTTCAGTCCTCAATACGAAGAAGGGCTATGTTGGTGACAAATGACCAGTGGCTTGTGTTGGCACCTTACAGAGACCGTCAGGCCTTCACTGACCATCCACAGCAGTGGTCCCATGAGAAGCCAGCACACCCTCACTCTGTGCTGCTGCCAATTAGGGGCTCAATAAATGTGGAGAGTGCTGGTTGCCCACACTACATCCACTCGCTGTCCTTGACCTCAAGGACTGACGTGCCCAGCTAAAGGACTACCTCTTCCGGCTAGACATGGCCATGTGCCTCAGTTCTGGCTAGAGAGACAGAGGCACTGGCATTGCATGACACTTCCACATAGGTGTCTTAAAGGAAGCTGCTTCCTCTCGAGATGCTAAACTTAGAATGTCGGTATGATGGCTAAAAATGCAGGAGTCATTTCGGTGACCTTGAGAAAGGCAGGCACTTGCTAGGACTGTGAGTCTGAAGTTAGAGGCTAATAAATTGCCATCCTGGCTAAGACAATTACTTTAGGATAGTTCTCAAACTTTGGTAGATATCAAAATTACATGAAGCACTTGGTAAAAAGATAAAGGCCCAGGCCCTCTCCTGCTCTAAGGAGCCTGGGCCTCTGGGTGCTGGGATGCTGATTCTTACCAATGGCTAAGGACCACAACTTCAGGCTTTTCTGTTCTAAGCAGCCTGACTTGATCTTACAGTTCCCTTCAGGTATCAGTCTCAATACTGACAAAATTCAATCAAAAGCAACCTTACAACATCGAGTTTCATTTTATTTCTGATTGAAAGCCAGAGATCAGGTCCAAATGGGGTGGCCCATTGCCAAGACCATTTCCCATCCACCCATCTAGGAAACAGCAGGTGCTGGTACCCAAGGCCACCCTTCCATTCCTGCTAATCTGATGAGCACCTGGCCTGCTTCTATGTATTACTTGGGCAGTATAGGTAAAAATTTTCTGGGGGCAGCCACTAAAGTTTCTTCCTAGGAAGTTTTAGGCTGAGTCTTTGCAATGTGGGCATCTCATCTGGGTGAAGGCAGCAGCCCCCTCCACTCGCCTTCTTGCCTTGATGCAGAAAGGACTGTGTGAGGTGTAATCCTCTCCCAAGTTGCCCTGGCTCACCACCACACCATGCACACCCATCTGCTTCATAAGCTGGCTACCCTAGTAAGGGCTCAGCGTCACCTCCTCCCACCCACACATTCAAAGTCAGAGTTTTTATAAGCAAAATTTTCTGGTCACCCAAGCAGTAACCTCAATTCTCCTTTTCAATTACAAAGGACAGGCTTTCCCTCTCTCTCCTCTTCTATAAAACATATTGCTCTTTCTTTTTCATATGACTGGGAGAGCAACGTCAGGCAGAGAAATTTATAGACCACCACCTCAAAGAAAAAAGCAATCGGGACCCACCCTGATGTAAATTACTACAATTACTAAAAACTCCACTTGTTGAGTTCAGATAGTCTTTTATATTATCTGGCTTTTTCTTAATATTCAGTTCCCGAGGCTTACAGCAACATCCCTCACTTCTATCTGTGAAGGGTAAAAGCAACTGACCAACAGGTAATGCCCTTTTGGACGCCAGCTACCGAGGGGAGTCCCACAGACAAAAGCAAGTTCCAGTGAATCACTCACCACACCTCAGCTGCCCCAGGAGGTGATTAAGCTAGGCCTGGCACGGGGTCCCACCTGGACTCAGGTGGCCTCAGCTCGGAGACCCCAGGGCTCTGGATTAAGCTGAGGGGAGGCACAGATCTCTGTCTACCAGGAACCCCAGAGCCTGTCACAGAGTAGAGCTGAATCCTCTCTATGAAGCTCCACTTCTGCAGCAGAACTGGCCAGGCAGGGGCCCAGGGAAGGCAAGAAGGCTTTGCTCCCGGATATGCCCCCAGGCCTGGCTAGACCGCAGAGAAACTGCCCTCAACACCAGGGACTCACTTTGTATTTACTTCTGGTAGTGAGTGGAGCTCGAAGAACCACCTCCTCCCCCTCGGATGGCATGGACAGCGGTTGGAGATGATGCTGGGTAGTGTCCAGGGCGGATGGGCTTGGCTATATTCAACAGACAGAAAGGAGAGAACAGAAATTTAGAAAAGGCTACAACAGCAACCCAGATACCGACAGGTGACAAGTGATAACAGAGTCACAAATCTTATCAACATTATAATTTTATCAACCACCAGGCCTTTCCAAAAATGAAAGATTTGTCCTCCTGTCAGTATGGTTAGCAAATCCAGGACACCTAAATATTTAGGGGACAGAGAAAACTTACACATTAATTAGCTTATTTTTAATTTGGGCTAAGAAAAATGAGAAACAAAAGACTTGGTTTTATCTGAAATAGATTGTAGGTCTCCCATAAATTTCAGGGGAATCTGGGTAGCCCCTGGAACTGAATGCAGTGCTCTGCCCATGATACATTTTTCTGGGTCCATAGTTTCCCATAGATTCTCAAAGGATATGAAATCCAATAAATGCAATAATCCACTAATCTAGGGTATGATTTTAAAACTAGAAAAGATGAAGTTGCTACTTTATAATATATCTGCATAGCAACATTGGATGGAAATAATATTACAGGTTATTGGAGATGTTTCAATAAAAAAAAAAAAAAAAAAAAAAAGCACCAGATGTCTCTTCAGAGAACAGCCCTAAATCCCTTTTAGTCCTATGGTTCTGTCCTGGGAACTGTGACTCAGTAGCTACACACTCATTTCCTACAGGTGCAAAATGCCCAAATCCAAACAGGAACAGAACCTCCAGGCCCCTCGCAGGCGCCCCACCAGCCTGTAGTCACACCCTGTCACCACTGCCAGCCTGGCTCTTCCCGGGAATTTCCCAACCCGCAAGGCGCCTTCCCTGAGGCTTCTGGCTGCACAAAGGCGCCTTCAGGTCCCACGGAGGGCAGAACACAGCGGTCTCCGGGCCTCTCAGAGAAATATCCTGCTTTTCCAGCCTTTCTACCTACCAGTGTTCCAGGCTCAGAGCCCAAGACCTGAGTGTCTAGCCCAGACTGGCTGCTCCGCTCGGAAGTCTTGAGACCAGAGTGTCTGCTGGAGCGTCTCACTCTGGGTAGGGTTCCCAGCGCCCAACCGTCCCCTCCTCCTCGGGTGAGCCCAGGTGCAGGCTCACACCAGACTTCCAGATGTTACAGAGCAGCTGGCGCTGTCTGCGCCGTTCAGAGGGCGCCAGGTGGAAGCCCAGGCGGCTCCCCGAGCGGGGCCACCGCGCACGCCTACCGCCTACCGATCTGGGCCGAGTGGGCCCTCCGGGCCATGTTCTTGGCCCGCACGGCCTCCTTGATGCGGTCCACCTCCTGCTGGTAGCGCTTGCGGTCACGCATGGCGTTCTCCTTGGCCTCCTTCAGAGCGCTCTCCAGGGCCTTGACGCGCTCGGCGGTGGCACGCAGCCGCTTCTCCAGCTTGGGCAGCTCGCAGCGCAGGTCCGCGTTGTCCCGCACCAGCTGGGGCGGAAGGAGAAGGCGGGGAGTTAGCGGGGAGGCGAGCCAGGCCGGAGGAGGAGTCGGTGCGGGCAGCTGAAGCAGGTCCTGGTTGACACTCACCGAGCAGCACAGGGAGCGCAACCGCCCCGCACCCCGGGACTCCGGTCTGCTAGACAGGATTCCTGGGGTGCAAGGCATGTGGGCAGGGGGAGAGAAAATTAAAGCCATTGCAGCCACGGGAAACTTTCCTTTGGGGCAGGTCCTACTTCCTCTTTTGTTTGGGGGGGTGTGAGGAAGGAGGAGGAGTGTGAGAATATTTACCACTAGTGTGTTACTGTGAGAAAATTGAGTGGTTCAAAGCCGGTTCAAAGCAATCAGTGAAAATATGCATGTCCTGAACCTCTCGGTGGCCTCCCTCCACGCAGGTGCCAGGCCCACACTGGCACGTGGTTTGGACCCCGCTTTCGGCATATTCAGAGGCTAAGCGGTAACATTGCCCCTTTTCTTGCCAAAGACCCACAATCAGGAAGCAACAGGCTAACCCTGGGTAAGGGCAGGCTCAAGAACCAGCTCTATTATTTCCTGGCCGTCTGGACGTAAGTCATTTGACCAGGAGTCTCCGGTTTCTCATCTATAAAACAAGTATACCACATAATAGGGCCATGTGGGGATCCAGGTGGATGGAGAAAAGCTTCGAAGATCAGAAAGTGCTACACAGAAGGAGCCACTGCTGGGTGAGACCTGCCTCACTTCCCCAGCATCAGCTGCAGTGCCTGGCAGAGACAGTGGGTTTTTAAGAAGTATCAGTTGAATTCATGAGTAAAATAATGGATTTCAGGGCCCTATTTCAAGTCCTCTGGCAGTTTCTACTTTTGTGTTTTTAGCATCACTTTGTTTGAGTGACTTCAACCATGTTGAATCTGTCATCCTCCCTCTGGGGGAAAAATGCCATCATCAGTAATGCTGAAGAAGATTTAACAAGTCAGAGAGAAATGCCATCCCCTTGGCCGTGCGGTCCAAAAACCTGGGCCATTTCCATCACATCTCAATTCCTAAAGAGGGAAAACGGCCACGGACATGCCAGCATTTAAACAGAGAGGACCAAGACGAACGACCCGCTCAAACCATTGCCGGGTCTGGACAGACTCATCACTCTGCAAACACCAGGACGTGACAGAGATCTGAGAAAGTGTCCAAGATGGCCAAAAACAGGGCGAAAGAGCAGAGGGTGCTGGTTCCAGTCCCAGGCCTCCCACTAGCGTGATGAAACCGTCACTTCCTCTCCCAGTCTGTAAAAATAAGGGACCTGAGCCAGCTTGGTGGTATCCACTTTGCATTCTGTAGAGCCTTTGGGTCCACAGAGGTGCCTCAGGGATCTCATGGGAGACACCAAGACCAGATGGGTCTGAAGTCAGGGGTGGAGGCTGGAGGAAAAAACAGGGCTCGCAACACCCAGCTGTCGAACCCCAGAGAGCTCACACTCAATGCTTTGTATCTGGCTTTGACAAAAGAAAGTATTTTAGGCTCAGGGCCCATAGCTCAGTGGTTAGGGCACCAGCCACATGCACCAGGGCTGGTAGGTTCGAACCTGGCCTGGGCCTCCTAAACAACAATGACAACAACAACAAAAATGAAAACCAGCCAGGCGATGTGGTGGGCGCCTGTAGTCCCAGCTACTTGGGAGGCTGCGGCAAGAGAATCACTTAAGCCCAAGAGCTTGAGGTTGCTGTGAGCTGTGACACCATGGCAGTCCACTGAGGGCGACATAATGAGACTCTGTCTCAAAAAAAAAAAGAAAGAAAGAAAGAAAGAAGTATTTTACGTCTAAGAGAAGCACGAGGACTAAAGGATTTTTAAGGATCTTCTAGCACTCACATCCTCTGATGGCCACAGCCCTTTTCCCTTCAGTATCAGCTTTCTCCACCCGGTGTGGCTATATCCTGCAGGGCTTCTTTCCAGAGAGGAAAGGGGAGCACTGGGGAGCGCGGGACCCTCTTACCTGCTTGTGAACCTTAGTGAGCTGCTCCAGGTTGTTCTCCAGGAAGGAAATCTTCTGCTTCTGCGCTGCACTGCCCCCTCCATCGTCACTGTCCATCTCTACACTCTGTGTCAACACAAAGGGGTTAGCAGGGCTGTGTCTGCCACAAGGCTCACTCCCCACCCCAGGATAATGAAGATGATGTATTTTAAACCTTCTTTAAAAAAAAAAAATTCCCACTCTCATCAAAAGGTATTCTGAAAGTGAACATAAAGAGACGTTCTAAAAGTTTAAATTCAACAAACTTATTTTAAGAAGAAGCTATTTTTTAGAAGGCTGGAGAGAAAAAACCCTTCAAATCTGCTTTTGAAAGTTACAGATGATTTCTCTTCAGTGAAATATACCTTTCCCTACAAGGACAGGTAAATGGAGACTTTCTTTTCAAAAGAAAGCATTTCAAAATTCACTGAAAAGAACCAGTGTGAAAACATAAACCCAAGGGCTAAATTCGCTTTTAACCAACATGATGAGATAACAAGTTATCTAAGCAAGTGTCTGCAGTCCACTGGGAAGTCTCAACGGCCTCTGCTTGTCCCTTTAGCTTCTAATTCTATTAATATTTTAGGCCTTAATGAATCAGTCTCAAACTAGTCACAGCATCCGGGTGCTGGGTAAACTCTTAAAATGTATCAGATCTTAAAATTTTCATAATCACCAAACTCTTGGAAAGCTGAGTGGCAGAGACAAGTTGGGAGACAAAGGTACAAGCACATCCTGCAGTTCCAAGATGACAAAGTACATGTGTTTCATCTGATTACAGAAGAGATCATCTTCTGAAAGGTGGTTAAGATGAGCATCTTAAACCTGACTCTGGGCCGGGCTCCGTGGCTCATGTCTGTGATCCTAGCACTCTGGGAGGCCCAGGAGGATGGATTACTTGAGCTCAGCAGTTTGAGACCAGCCCGAGCAAGAATGAGACCTTGTCTCTACTAAAACTAGAAAAACTAGTTGGGCCTGGTGATGTGCAACTGTAGTCCCAGCTACTCAGAAGGCTGAGGCAGGAGGCCTGCTTGTGCCCAGGAGTTTGAGGTTTCTGTGAGCTAGGCTGATGCCACGTACCCTAGCCTGGGCAACACAGTGCAACTCTCAAAAACTTGAGTCTGCATCAGACTCACCTGGAGGAAGGTGTATTAAGACTCAGGTTGCCTGCCCCCAATCCCAGTGGCTGTGAAGTGTGGTCTCAGAAAGTGTCTATCTAAACAGTTCCCAAGTAACGGTGCTGCCACCAGCCAGAGGACCACTCCAAGGAAAGCACTGGTCTAAAAGGAGGGCTTTCCTAGAGCACTTTATGTACTGAAGTCGGGGAAGTCTGATCCCAAATGTTTACCCCTCCCTCAGACCAGAGCTGTCTATGGTCACAGCTTTAAAGACCTTCCCCTAGCACTGAGTCTTTTCAGCCCTTGTCATAATCTCTGGTTAAGTGCCCTCCCCTCTCGTGTCTTCCTGCCCATCACCTCTGCTCTGCCTTTACTCTGCTACCTGGCCCAGGTCCCGGGGGCACTTGTATTTGGATGATTAGGGTACCTACCCAACTGCGGGGCCACTGCCATTCAGGCCTTGAAATCTCCCATCGTTCTCTGCCTGCTTCCTTTATTTTCCTTTCCCAGACTCCAAGCTCCCCAGAACCATGCTGTGAGGGGCCACGTCAAACCCCTGCTTCTGGCCCTGACATCCACACCATAGCTCAGCGATCCTTCCACTCCTCCTAACACATCCCCTCCCCCGCTGCCTGAATCTCCTCTAATTTCCCTGGGCTTCCCATTCTGTTCCCTCTGTCCTCACCAAAGACTGAACTTCCACTTAACTGAGAAGATTCCGGTCATTGGATGTCACTTCCTTCTAGTGCCAGGCACTTCCCTTTCAAGGTTTGCAGTTTAACTTGTCAGCTCCTGGCCCCCACTCAGGAAAATGTGTCCCTTCTCTTCACTAAGCTGAATATATCCATATCCATTATTAACTCCATCCCTCCGAGACCCAACTCCATCAATTACCTCCTCTTTTGAAGGCATTTGACTTTGTTTCCCTTGGCTCCTTCAGACACACAAGTACACACACTCAAACAGACACATACACACATGCACACTTTTCTTAACTATATCTCCTTCAGTCCTATCCTACCTCTATACATGGCCCATTGCAACTTGGCCATCCCTTTTAAACACTGTGAAAGAGTAACCCGCTTGCTGCCTTCACCTCTCACTCTTTCCTTAAACCTCTGCAAGCTGGTCTGATGGGGAGCGGGGGTCTCTGTTACGGGGTCTCCTGAGATCACTGCTGCAGCATGAAAAGCAAAGCAGCTCCATCTAGAGATCACGCAGGCCTGGACTGCAAGATGTCTCTGGCTCCTCCCAGCAGTGCACTCCTGGGTAAATTATTAACATCTGAGCCCATCTCCACATTTCCAAAAGCACAAATACTAAGCACCACTTATATGACTGTTGAAAAAAGCAAATAAGATATTGGATGTCAAAGCACTCCATAAACCCTGACCTAACCCCTACTGGCCTCTGAACAGACAAACTAGAGGCTCTCAGGCTCTGACTTCTCCAGGCTTTGGGGCAATGCTGTCTGGTGAGACCTTTCCTGATCGTCCTCCATCAAGCAAGAGCACTGGTTTTCACAAAGAATGGGGCCAAATATGTGTTCACGTGAAATAAAGGCCAGAGAACGCATTATAGCTATCTATCTTTCACTAAGAAGGAAAAATCAAGTGGAAAAATGTTCCTAAGTATTTTTTGCCCCTAGCACATTCTTTTAATAACATTCTCTGGCTTCAAGTAATTAATTTTTAAGCAAAACCAGCCCCAATTTAAGCAAGTGACATTTCAACCAAAAATGACTCTTTCTGACCATCTTTTATTTTCTTCTCTGTCCCATGCAGATAAAATAGAACTTACTTTTTTCTTTTTTTGACAGAGTCTCAAGTTGTTGCCCTGGGTAGAGTGCCATGATGTCATAAAAGCTCACAGCAACCTCCAACTCCTGGGCTCGAGCGAACCTCTTGTCTCAGTTTTTCTATTTTTAGTAGCGATGGGGTCTCACTTTTGCTCAAGCTGTAGAACTTACTTTTTTAACTCTGGTGGTCAGGTCCTGGACGAAGAGTTTACGGAGGTTGTGAAGTGTCTGCAGTTCTCTAGACTGGAAGAGAAGATTTTTCAAAGGCCCCCTAAGTGAGGACACTTCTGGCACTAGACTATTAATCCCAAATTTCTCCACATGTGCCTTCTGCGCCCACCTGCACACACTGTGACCCACCCATGCCATGCCCACCCCCAGACCACACATCATCATGAGGAGCACGTCTGGGAGCAGAGCCTGAGCTCTCCCAGCCAACAGATCGTAAACCAGAGCAAAGCCTGCTCCTGCACTGTTGTCTCCGGGGAAACATTTTTTCCCCGTCAACCGCAAAAACACAAAAGTTTTCTCAAAAATTTCCAGTGAGCTATAGTACCAGAATGGATTCCTTTTCTTCTTTTTCTTTATTACATAAACATTAAATACAATACCAACACATTTAAAGTGAAAGTTAGCCACGATTTCTCTCGCTCTAGCCGACTGACAGTTTTCATGTTTCCACACCCCCTTTCGGCTCAACTCCCCATGTGCGTTGGTGTTTACACCACTGGGGTTATCGGTGGGGCGCTGTGTGGACTTTCCACCTCAGTGACCCTGGCAAGTTAGCCACCCTTTCTGTGCCTCAGTTTTCTTATTTGTAACATGGCGATAAGATAGTGCTTGCCTCATTGTTGTTGTCAAGGTTAAATGAGGTGAGCTTTATGCAACTCTTACGACAGTTTAGACACATACTAAGCACTCAATAAACATTGCTAGAATAGATTTATTGATACATTACATTTTATATCATAAAAACCATTTTTTTCGTAGGCTTTTATGGTTTCCTTTTGTTCTTGCTGTTATAGATTTCGCTGTAATTAACTTCTTGGGAGAATTTTTCTCCTTCATTCTGGATTATTTTCTACAAATGAACCCTTAGAAATTAGGTTGCTGAGACCAGCCCTGAGCCAAACCTGGTAATCTTTACTAACAAAATCAGGAGATCAAAATATTTCATTCTGGGCTCAGCGCCTGTGGCTCAACGGGCTAAGGCACCAGCCACGTACACCTGAGCTGGCGGGTTCAAATCCAGCCCGGGCCCGCCAAACAACAATGACGGCTGCAACCAAAAAATGGCCGGGCGTTGTGGCGGGC
>CAUYRH010080576.1:0-14779 GCA_963574655.1 Perodicticus potto | reverse complement strand
GGAAATACAGGATGTCAGCTGTGCTTGGAAAGAACTTAACAGAAAGCTGAGTAGTAATGCTGTATCCCAGATTACCAGAATGTGCCTCCTAAAAGGAAATATGGTAGGCTTTTCTAGACAATTAAAAAGGTTTTTAATCAATATCACAGATATATCTAAAGATTGTTATTAAATATTGTTCTTTTTTTGAAGCCTAATAGAATGAACAATACTGTTTTCTGTGTTAATTTATTTCCAGTTTTAAATTTGGGAAATTTTATATGTAACTCAGAGCTGTAAGTCATTCAGCTCAGTTTGACTAATGTCCAGGTTATCTAAGATCCAAGTTCCTGTTTTATACACATTATATATGTATGTTTATTCTTTATGACTACATAACTTATGATTGGAACATTAAGCAGCCCTAAAACTGTATTTCTTTTTCAATGGCCTGTTCTTGGTTGTTAATGAAGACAGTGATATGAATTAAATTAAATAAATATTTTAATACGTTTATGTAGCAAATTTAAAACTCTGTAATCTTAATGGCTCTCATATCTTCTAATGATTTTGTTAAGATATATTTATTCATCTAACTTCATTACATAGGTTTATTCTAGATTAGAATTCATTAACTAGATTGTTTATTGGAAGTAATTCAAAGTTTAATATTATCTTCAAAAAAGATTTGAGGCAAGTATGAGAGAATATATACATTTCAGAAAAATTATAGAGGGGAAGAAAAATACAAGATCCATAGGCAAATTAGTTGCTGTCTTTACTTGAGTATTAAATTAACTTTCAATTTATTGGCAACTAAGGCCAAAGGAGAAACCTCGGGTTACATCACTCTCATTATCTGACAAACGTTAGAGCTCTTTAGGAAGGAAACTTTTTGGCATTTAATTTTCAAAGAAATTTATTAGAGGGATTGTTTTGCAAGGGACATATCACAACATTACAAAGTCTACAAAAACTCTAATAGAGGATAATGTAAATTTTTATTAGTAGTAGATTCTTACTATATTTAATTACTTTTCAGATTTAGAAAATACATTAAACAGTTACTCTGTGTCATGCATTATATACTATATTATCTAGTTGGTCCTCTAACCTTTTTTTGTTAAAGCAATAAAGGATTATCAGCAAGTATAAGTTTTTCAGTAAAAATATCAACTCATTTGCATCTAAATAAAAATGTTTTTATTTCGCTTTTAGGGTGTTTGCTTTGATGTTCCTACGGCTGAGTCAGAAAGGTTACAGGTACTTTAAAAATTTTATTTGTTAATAAAAATTTAATTTGTTAAATAGCTGAATATTTTTTTCTAATACATAGAGTTTTTTTGAAGAACATAGTCACAGTTATCAATTATGCCTACGTACATTAAGAATTCTTTGATCGGCTCGGTGCCTGTGGCTCAACGGGCTAAGGCACCAGCCGTGTACACCTGAGCTGGCACGTTCGAATCCAGCCCAGGCCCACCAAACAATGAAAGCTGCAACCAAAAACTTTATTTATATTTTGGAGAGACAGGTTTTGCTTTGTGTCCAGGCTAGAGGCCCATGGCTATTCACAGACATGAACACAATGTACTATAGCCTTGAACCTCTGGGTTCAAATGATTCTCCTGCTTCAGCCTCCTCCGTAGCTAGGAGTACATGCACTCACCACTATACCCAGCTGGTTACTTTTTTTTTTTTTTTTGTAGAGACAGAGTCTCATTTTATCGCCCTCGGTAGAGTGCCGTGGCGTCACACAGTGCACAGCAAACTCCAACTCATGGGCTTAAGCGATTCCCTTGCCTCAGCCTCCGAAGTAGCTGGAACTACGGGCGCCTGCCATAACGCCCGGCTATTTTTCTGTTTTGCAGTTCGGCTGAGTCCAGGTTTGAACCCGACACTTTCGGTATATGGGGCCAGCACCCTATGCGATGAGCCACAGGCATCGCCCCTTGTTTTGTTTTGAGATTTCACTGCAATCTCAAATTCCTAGGCTCAGGCAGTCCTCTTCCTCAGCCTCCTGACTAGCTGGGACTGTGCATGTACTGAGATTATTTTTAATGTCTCCCTGGCATTTAGCCATGTTGGTGGCTAATGTTCCTAGCGATTCTCCTATTTTTTGAAATTTAGATTGTTTACAATAGTTTATTCTAACCAGGCCTGCCCTGAACATTGGTATAGGTTATTCTTCTTGCATTGCCATGTTTATCTCTTTAAAATGAGTTGTTTTTTGTTTTGTTTTTTTTTATTTTTTGAGGCAGAGCCTCAAGCTGTCACCCTGGATAGAGTGCCATGGCATCACAGCTCACAGCAACCTCCAATTCCTGGGCTCAAGCGAGTCTCTTGCCTCTGCTTCCCAAATAGCTGGGACTACAGGCACCCGCCAGAACACCCGGCCATTTTTTGGTTGCAGCCATCATTGTTGTTTGGCGGGCCCGGGCTGAATTCGAACCCGCCAGCTCAGGTGTACATGGCTGGCACCTTAGCTCGTTGAACCACAGGCGCCGAGCCAAGACGAGTTTTTAAAACTGGCCAAAAGGTTTGTGTTTTTTGTTGTTGTTGTGCCTGTGTTTTTTTTTTTTTATGATTAAATCATGGCTGCATACATTAGTGCAATCAAGGGGTACAATGTGCTGGCTTCATACACAATCTAAAATGTTGTCATCAAACTGTTTAACATACCCTGTTGTGCCTGTGTTTTAATCACCTAAAATTGGGAGAGGGACGTGGGTGAAGGGATCAACAATTTGGGAACCAATGGGAGGTAAACAGGAAACATGGGTCCTCACACGGTTTTAAGGTGGAAGAATTGGGTTTTTACATTTTTAAGACTATTTATATGTTACTCAGTCCATTAGTGGTGTGTGTGGATGCTTATCTCTTCCCATCATCATCAGAGTGTCTTTTTTGTTATTTTTGAGCCAAAGTTTCACTCTGTTGTCTAGGTTAGAGTGCCATTCCATTATCCCAGCCCCCCAGCAACCTCAGACTTCTGGGTTTGAGCAATCCTTCTGCCTCAGCCTCCTGAGTAGCTGGGACTACAGGCACCTGCCACAATGCCCCACTAATTTTTTCTTTTTTTTTTTTTTTTTTTGTGACAGAGTCTCACTTGTCACCCTCAGTAGAGTGGCATGGCATCACAACTCACAGCAACCTCAAAATCACTTGGGCTCAGGGCAGCACCTGTGGCTCAGTCAGTAAGGCGCCAGCTGCATATGCTGAAGGTGGTGGGTTCAAACCCAGCCCCGGCCAAACTGCAACAAAAAAATAGCAAGGCGTTGTGGCAGGCGCCTGTAGTCCCAGCTACTTGGGAGGGTAAGGCAAGAGAATCGGCTAAACCCAAGAGCTGGAGGTTGCTGTGAGCTGTGTGAGGCCACAGCACTCTACCAGGGGCAACAAAGTGAGACTCTTATCTCTACAAAAAAAAAAAAAAAATCGGCTCAGCGCCTGTGGCTCAACGGGCTAAGGTACAGCCACGTACACCTGAGCTGGCGGGTTCGAATCCAGCCCGGGCCCGCCAAACAACAATGATGGTTGCAACCAAAAAATGGCCGGGCGTTGTGGCGGGCACCTATAGTCCCAGCTACTTGGGAGGCGGAGGCAGGAGACTTGCTTGAGCCCAGGAATTGGAGAGTGCTGTGAGCTGTGATGCCGCAGCACTCTATCCACGGTGACAGCTTGAGGCTCTGTCTCAAAAAAAAAAAATCACTTGGGCTTAAGCGATTCTCTTGTCTCAGCCTCCTGAGTAGCTAGGACTACAGGGGCCTGCCACAACTGTTCCTGGCTATTTTTAGAGATGAGGTCTTGCTCTTGTTCAGGCTGGTCTGGATGGAACCTAGGAGCTCAGGCAATCCACCCGCCTCAGCCTCCCAGAGTGCTAGGATTACAAGCGTGAGCCACATCGCCCAGCCCATCATTTTTTCTATCTTTAGTAGAGACAGGGTTTTGCTCTTGGTCACACTGGTCTGGAACTCCTGAGCTCAAGGGATCCTGCCTTAGCCTCCCAGAGTGCTAGGTTTTTACTGCAAATGGCCAGAGTGTCTTTTGTTTTTGTTTGTTTTTTGAGACAGAGTCTCACTATGTCGCCCTCAGTAGAGTTCCTTGGCGTCACAGCTCACAGCAACCTCAAACTCTTGGGCTTACAAGAAGAAGGGGAAAGGGGAGACGGGAGGGGGGAGGATGAGTGGAGGGAGAGTAATTGGCGGGACCACACCTACAGTGCATCTTACAAGGGTACATGTGAAATTTACTAGGTGTAGAATATAAATGTCTTCACACATAAATAAGAAAATGCCGTGAAAGCTATGTTAACCAGTTTGATGAAAATATTTCAAATTTTATATAAAACCAGCACATTGTACCCCATGATTGCATTAATGTACACAGCTATGACTTTAATAAAAAAAAAAAAAAAAACTCTTGGGCTTAAGCAATTCTCTTGCCTCAGCCTTCCAAATAGCTGGGACTACAGATGCCTGTCACAAGGCCCAGCTATTTTTTTTGTTGTTGCATTTGCCATTGTTGTTTAGCTGGCCTGGGCCAGGTTTGAACCCACCAGCCTCAGTGTATGTGGCAGGTGCCATAACCACTATGCTACAGGTGCCAAGCCCAGAGTGTCTTAATATTAACTTTCCTTGGCAATTCATGATTGCATTGAAGAACAGAGATACAGCATAGCGAGCTACTATGTATCTTGAGTTTGTTTACTCCAGTACCAAATTATTTCCAATAGCTACATGTTATGGTACTTGGCTGGTGTTGACAGGTATTTAATTTCCATCATTAGTTCTTTTACTTCTTGCTTCTGTCCCTACATTTGCTGAAAACAACGCACTACTTATTAATGGCCCATCTGCTTTGTGCTGAGAAACCAGATAGTGTTATCTTAGAGATATAAATGATGAATTTACAGTGTCAAAATTTCACATTTTTAAGACTTTAGTCATATTGCTGAGACTAAAACTTAGGAACTTTAGTGAATACACTTTATACATAGTTTGATTTTACATTTTTGTTCCAGACACTTTGAATTTATCGAGTAGATAAGCTTTAATGAATAAATAATGGATATGAAAAAGGTGTTTCCTATACTCATGTGCTTGCTTATGGTTTCTCTTATGCCTTAATATTAATCCTGTAAACTCCCCTAACAGGCAGAGTGGCATGATTCAGACTGGATACTCTCAGTGCCAGCCAAACTACCTGAAATTGAAGAATATTAAGATGGAAACACATCTTCTAATTCCAGACAGAGGAGTGGCTGGTCAAGTGGCTGGTCAGGTCGATCAGGTGGTCGATCTGGTGTCCGGTCTGGTAGACAGAGTCGACAGGGGAGTCACTCAGGAAGTGGACAAGATGGTAGAAGACGAAGTGGGAACAGAAATCGATCAAGAAGCGGGGGCCACAAACGGAGTTTTGACTGAGTATTGGATAGTTAATCTAACTATCCAATGTTAGAGCAAGTGTGAGCTTGCCTATTTCTGCCTAATCATGTACATTATCCACCAAAAATTAAGTCATCATAGTTGAGGTATGTGTATGCTATTTGCAAAGAAGTTGGTTGTATTTTTTTAAAAGTATTTCACAAGAATGGTTGTAAACAAATCTACTTATCTGGTTATACCTTTGAATAAAAAAACCTCCTTTTATTGTCTCTTTAAAAAAAAATGTGGATCAGAGTGTGAAACTGGTTATCTTATTATTTTCCTTTTCTGTTGGAAGGATTTAAGAATATAAATGTGCACCATTGGCCCGCAGATGAGGCAGGCTGTCCAGCCTAACCAGACTTCTGGAATGTTACACATACAACCCCCAAACCCCAAAGTTTAGGGCTGTGATCCTCAACTGGGAGGTGGTTTTACCCCCAGGGTACATTGGGCATGTCTGCAGATTATTTTGGTTATCAAAACTAGAGGGGAGATGCTGTTGGCCATTAGTAGGTAGAGGCCAGGGATACTGCTAAACATTCCACAATGCATAGCACGGCCCTCCACAAAATATCTGGTCCCAATGTCAATTGTGCTGAGGTTAAAACCCCTGGGCTAGGAATAAGTACTTTCTCTCCTTTCCCCCACACTCTAATCTATTCTGCTATAGATCTCTCCTCCCTTCAATGATTTTCCAATTTAAATAGTTAAGACTCCATTAGTTTAGACAATAGTTTGGGTCTCAGTTTCTGTAGTAGCTAATCTGTAAAAATAGCCCCCAAGAAAGCACACCACCTGTATCCGTACCCTCAGGTAGTCCTCCATCTTTGAATCTAAAAGCCCTGTGACTCATTTTAACCCGCAGGCAAAGGTGTCACTGTGTTGGATCCAGGCCTAAGCCTTAGGAAGGCCTGGCGGCTTCTGCTTTTGTGCTTTTGGGAGCCCTTGAGGTGCATGTAGGAAGTCCAGGTACCTGGGTGTAGAACCAAGTAGAGGGGCTGTGTGGAGAAGCCACGTGGACAGGGAGAAGCTCTGAGACCACACAGGGAGAGAGGTCCAGTGTCCTACCTGAGCCCAGCCTTCCAGCTATCTCCGTAAAGGTATTAGATAAATGAGCCCGTTGAGCCTTATGGTAACTGTAACCACTACAGACATCACAAGGAGTAGAAGAACTGCCTCACTGAACCCAGTCAGCTCACAGAATTATAAGAGAACAAACAGCTTTTGCTTTAAACCTTGATGTTTTAAGGTAGCTGGTAATACATTAACAAACTACTGAAGCTGTTTGCTTATCTCTAAAATGGGAACATAGAATGAGATCATATTTTACATTCTTTTTAGCCTCAGAATTGATCAATCTGGAGCTACAATATATGTATATCTATCAGGAATGTTTTGGGGGGTGTAAGTGGCAGAAAACCCCGCTAAAGTGGCTGAGACAACAGTGGCTTCTTCTACGCATAGCAAGAAGTCTGAAGCTAGGTGGCTGCTGGAATTGGTTTAGTGGCTGACTCAGGTCAGAGCCAATGTTTCCGAGATTGCAGGAATTCCCACTGTGCTTACAGCCACATGGTCTCAAGACTGCCTATGTAGTGGAAGACACAATGTTAGCATCATAAGGAGGAGGAAGGGAGAAAAGGAAGGACTGTACCAGCCATGTGTGTCCCTTTTTAGTAAGGACATCAAAGTTTTCTAAGAACTTTAGCAGCAGTAGACTTCCTCTCATGGTTATGGCTAACACTGGATCATACATCAATCTCTGTAGCTAAGAGATTGTAGGGAGGCTAAAAATTTGAGAAACAGACTTATTCCTGAGCAATAAATAATTAGCTTTTGAAACAAGGTAAAAAGCACAAAAATGGAGCTGATCTGATTAAACTAGGGGAGATGGGGCATGAATTCCTGTTAGCTCGGCTCCCTCCCTTTCCTCAATATTCCCTGCTAACATGCTAGATCCCAGGGGGCATCCAACAAAACCCCAGCACTCTAGAAAGCCACACCTGGAAATCATTTGACTATATCTCAACATCTCTTTCTGTTTTAATATTCTAGAACAGTGGTTTTCAACCAGTGCGCTATCGCATACTGGTGTGCTATGAGAGGATTGTAGATGTGCTGTGAAAATTTTTAAAGATCATGAATTAAATTATTTTCAAAACAAGTTCAAAGCCCAGTAAGTATATTCCTTTTCTTTTCTCTCTCTTTTTTTTTGATTGACATAATTTAAGTGTGCCACGGAACTTTAACTGTAGGTTCAAATGTGCCATAAGATAAAAAAAAAAAAAAGGTTGAAAAACACAGTTGTAGAATCTGTACAGACAATTAGCATAATTTCCCAGAGTATCAGTATCCATTATTTCCTTTTTTGGGAGGTAGGGTGGGATAAGCATCCTAATTTTTACCTGTCTTAAACTGTATTAATAAAAGCTCCCCTTCCCAGTATCATGAGATTTCATTTTCATTCATTCATTCATCTCCTTTAAGAAACCCTGATATCTTTCCCCATTGTAGTAATCAGTAGCAGATTTAAAATATTTTCAGGATCATTGTTCCAAGGATCTTCGCAAGTACTCAGTAAGGCAGGTATTATTACTCCCACTTTACAGATGAGGGAATGAAGCTCAGGAAGATGATAAATGAGCCAAGGTTACGTGGTACTGGAACTGACACTCAAATCATCCAATTGGATATCAAGAGCACTTTGTACTCACTGAATTCTAGAATCTCTTCCAGTAAGTGGGAGTAGAGTAGCAAAAAGTCAACTGAAGTTCTTGCTGTCCAGGGACTGACTTCTAGATAGGGGGTCCTCTCAACCACGTGACTGGGGAAGACTTCCCAAGAAGGTGCTAAGAAAGTCTCAACTATGAGAAGATCTTTGAGGAAGTACCCCAGATCATCATGGAAGGATCTGCATATGTGAGATGTCATAGACCAGTGTGGTTGGACTGGGGGAAGTCAGGGCACGTCAAGAGCAATTGTCATAAGGTGAGCAGAAGCCAGCTTGTTCACTTGTCCACAATTGCTTGCTTCTCAAAACTCACCTTCCCACATGAACCTTTTCAAAGGATTTGCTCTGGTTTTACTTTTATCTTCCTTCAGGGTCAAGAACTAGAAAGGTCAGACCCATTGTTGCTTATTTTGGAACTTAGTGGTTTTATAAAAGTAGGCTTGAAAGAGAAGTGGTAAGAGATAATCTATTGATGAATCTTTCTAAGGGTCTTTTTTTCCTTCTCCTTTGGAAGCTGGCATTGACCAGATGGATCATTGTCTTTGTCGCTAAAAATTGCCAAGTCAAGAAAATATGACACTTGATGGGACATATGCTCCATTTGTAATGCATCCTTCCCGGGGTGCAGGGTAGGGAGCCAATGCAGTGATACGTGCTCCAAGACATGAAGGAAGATGGGGTTCTACTGCTGCTCATTTCACAGTTGCAGAAGTTATGGGTGAGGCTCTTGCTGTCTATAGAAATCAAGGAACAGACGGTAACTGCAAAATCACCCTAGGCTATGTGTAAACAAATTGATTGATGACAGAGGCCAGCAATTAGCAATTCCACAGGATTGTTACCCTAACACAAGGAATCTGGGTTTTGTGCATTTTCTGAGTAAGATTAAGACTATAATTAAGAAGTTGGGGCTTGGCGCCTGCGGCTCAATGGGCTAAGGTGCCAGCCACGTACACCTGAGCTGGTGGGTTCGAATCCAGCCCAGGCCTGCCAAACAACGATGGCTGCAACCAAAAAAAAAAATTGCCGGGCATTGTGGCGGGCGCCTGTAGTCCCAGCTACTTGGGAGGCAGAGGCAGGAGACTCGCTTGGGCCCAGGAATTGGAGGTTGCTGTGAGCTGTGATGCCACGGCACTCTGTCCAGGGTGACAGCTTGAGGCTCTGTCTCAAAAAAAAAAAAGAAAAACAAAAACACCCCAAGAAAATATGGTCCAGTTCACAAGTGGGGAAACTAAGGTATGCACAGCCATGAGTATCCCTTCACAGCACCAAAAACTCACTTGACTGTCCCTTAATTTGTCCCGTTGTAGGGGATGCCCAGTAGGTCATCTATCTCAAATCCATTTACTTCAAAAAGAGGAAAAGGCAAGTATTCTTTTAGTGGGGAGGGAGAATGGGCCTCTCAGAAAATCAAGGCTGGCAGGAGGCAGATAATTAGCAACTGCCATTTAATAGCAGAAACAGTGAGCAGGGCTCCTCCATAGCCCTCCTCCGCTCTGTCCCCCACTCTCCCTCCGCCTCCGCGTCTGCTCCCACCCTGACAGGTTCTCTCAGCCTCAACCTGGGCACTGTCGGGCACAGGCGGGCTCATCTGACAGGAAAGCAGAGCTGCACAGGAAGGAGATAGGATCTCTCTGACCGCAGCCCACTCACAGAGCTCTGCTCAGGGCCCTAAGCCAGGGCTTGGGAACCAAGAAGTCACTTGACAGTTCAGAGAAGATGAGAGGGCAGTACAGGCCTTCAGAGGCCCCGTCCCCTTCCTGGAGGGCCCTTCCCTGCAGGGCAGCCAGCCCCACCTTTCTCCTCTCCCCTCCTCCCCACTTTGTGGCTGATTTGGGGATTTTTCTTGGGTTCCTTTTCATATTGACAAGCTATTCCTGTCCTTCTGATGATAAATAATTAATACTTGGCTCCAAATCTGCCACTGGCTTTTAGCCTGGAATTAAAATGGAATTAACCTTTAGATGTATCTTTGGGTCATAAAAAAATGGGATAAACAAATCCCCAGAATGTTACTGAGACATTCACCATCCGGACAGTAGGTGAGAAGTGAGCCCCGCAAGGTGTTCCTCGTGTGAGAGGACTGAGACCAGGGTCACTGTCCTCGGGTTTCAGAATATTCAGACCCTCTGATCTAGGAATCCTGCTTGTGGGAATGTGCCCTAAAGAAATAGCATAGCTATGGGAAAAGTTTTTTGCACAAAGATGTTCAATACAGTGTTGTTTATAATAACAAAACAGTACCCAGATGCCCACGCTGGCTTTGGTTTATCTATCTAGTTGAGGAGTCTGAAGCTAATGAGAGTGGGATTTAGGCCGGGTGTAGTGGCTCAAAACTGTAATCCTGGCACTCTAGGAGGCCTGCTTGAGCTCACGAGTTCAAGACCAGCCTAAGCAAAAGCGAGACCCCATCTCTACTAAAAATAGAAAAACAGAGGCAAGAGGATCTCTTGAGCCCAAGAGTTGGAGGTTGCTGTGAGATATGACATCACAGCACTCTACCTAGGGCGACAGCTTGAGACTCTGTCTCACAAACAACAACAACAAAAAAAGAGAGTCAGATTTACAAAGAATTTATAATAATGTGAATAATGCTTATGTTATAGTCCTAAATTTAAAAGGTAAAATTCAGAGATGTAGATACAGAATAATCACAAATAAGAAACAAGGCAGAGGAAAAATACTCAGAGGAAATTCATTTAAATGGTAAGTGTTCTAGAGCAGCCTGTTGACTGCACAGTGTACATCTGCAGAGCTGTGTACTTGTGACACATACATGCTGCCCTATATTTGTTAGACTGAGGTCACTTTTTTTTTTGACACGGAGTCTCACTTTGTCATCCTCAGTAAAGTGCTATAGCATCACAGCTCACAGCAACCTCAAAATCTTGGGCTTAAGCGATCCTCTTGCCTCAGTCTCCTGAAAAGCTGGGACTACAGGCGCCTGCCACAATGCCTGGCTATTTTTTTTGAGACTGATTCTCACTCTTGCTCAGGCTGGTCTCAAAGCCGTGAGCTCAGGGCAATCTACCTGCCTCAGTGTCCCAAGTGCTGGGATTACAGGCGTAAGCCACCTTGCCTGGCCCCACGTTTACATTTTTTAAATTAACAGTGGCCATCTTTGGATAGCATATGATTTGTTTTTTTTTTTTTGAGTCTCACTATGTTGCCCTCGGGAGAGTGCCGTGGTGTCACAGCTCACAGCAACCTCTCACACTAGGGCTTAAGCGATTCTTTTGCCTCAGCCTCTCAAGTAGCTGGGACCACAGGCGCCCACTACAACGCCCAGCTATTTTTTGTTGCAGTTGTCTTTGTTCAGCTGGCCTGGGCTGGGTTCGAACCTACCACCCTTAGTGTATGTGGCCAGCGCTGTAACCACTGTGCCATAGGTGCTAAGCCAACATATGATTTTTTTCTTCTTCTTTCTATTTGTATTTAGCAAATCACCTGTAATAATCATATATCTCATATATAAATATATATTAAAGTTCCTATTGAACTTAATTAACCAAAATGGAAGCAATCTTGTCCTCAGTTTTTTCAAAGCAACCAGACAGATTACCAGAAGTTTCCTTTTGAAAAGTTTCAAAGAGAGAATGAAACCCTTTCTGAAAAATCACCAAGCTCAAAAGGGCCTTTGAGCCCAGCCAAACTGGGGTGGCCATACCAGGTCTGGTAAGTGTGAGCAGGGCTGGGGGCAGGAGCGGACATGGCGCAGGTAGGAAGAAGAAACAGCCAGGTGGCTCGGCACCTGTGGCTCAAGCGGCTAAGGCACCAGCCACATACACCTGAGCTGGTGGGTTCGAATCACTTGAGCCCAGGAGTTGGAGGTTGCTGTGAGCTGTGATGCCACGGTACTCTACCCAGGGTGACAGCTTGAGGCTCTATCTCAAAAAAAGAAAAAAAAAAAAAAAAAAAAATACAGCGCCGGTGGGTAAAAGAGTAGGGCGCCCGCCCCATATGCCAGAGGTTGTGTGTTCAAACCAAGCCCCAGCCAAAAAAAAAAAAAGAAAGAAAGAAACAGCCAGGCTGTGGACTTTGTTTGCACCTTAACGCCCACCTTTTATCTATTTTACATATGTGGGGCTCCAAAATTTTTAGTTAAAGTCAAGGTTCTGTACCTAAAAGAAATTTTTTTAAATACTCATAATAATTCTCACTGTTTAAAAAAAATATGTAGAGGGTAGCACCTGTGGCTCAAGGAGTAGGGCGCCGGCCCCATATACCAGAGGTGGTGGGTTCCAACCAAGCCCTGGCCAAAAACTGCAAAAAAAAAAAAAAAAAAAATGTAGAAACCAAGGATCTCTACTCTCAAAGCCACAAAAAGTACCCACTATCTGTACTGGCCACTTCTACCAGCCAGGACATCATGAAAGTCCTCCGCCCCCCATTGTGGAGGTAGAAGAATCTTTTACTTTAAAATATTGGAGGCTTGGCACCTGGAGCTCAAGCGGCTAAGGTGCCAGCCACACATACCAGAGCTGGTGGGTTCGAATCCAGCCCTGGGCCCACCAAACAACAATGACAACTACAACCAAAAAATGGCCAGGCATTGTGGCGGGTACCTGTTGTCCCAGCTACTGGGGAGGCTGAGGCAAGAGAATTTCTTAAGCCCAAGAGTTGGAGGTTGCTGTGAGCTGTGATACCACAGTACTCTACCCAGGGCAACAGCTTGAGGATCTGTCTCAAAATATGTATATATATATTGAAAATAGACACTACATTCAATACAAAGTGATTTTTAAATAAGCATACACATAGAAAGTTCTCACTTAATGACAATTATGCATATTCTAGGTAAATATGTAGAAACATAATTCTCCACTAGAAGACTCCTATTTTCCCAGTGCCTAATAGCATAAAGTAAAGAGAGAGGGCAGTGCCCATAGCTCAGTGGGTAGGGCACCGGCCATATACACCCAGGCTGGCAGGTTCGAACCTCGTCTGGGCCAGCTAAACAACGACAACTACAACAAAAAAATAGCCAGGCATTGTGGCAGGGGCCTGTAGTCCCAGCTACTTGGGAGGCTGAGGCAAGAGAATCACTTAAGCCCAAGAATTTGAGGTTGCTGTGAGCTGTGATGCCACAGCTCTCTACCGAGGATGATGTAGTCAGACTCTTGTCTCAAAAAAAATAAATCGGCTCGGCACCTGTGGCTCAACGGGCTAAGGCGCCAGCCACGTACACCTGAGCTGGCGGGTCCAAATCCAGCCCAGTCCGCCAAACAACAATGACGGCTGCAACCAAATAAATGGCCGGGCGTTGTGGCGGGCACCTGTAGTCCCAACTACTTGGGAGGCGGAGGCAGGAGACTCGTTTGAGCCCAGGAATTGGAGGTTGCTGTGAGCTGTGATGCCACAGCACTCTCTCCAGGGTGACAGCTTGAGGCTCTGTCTCAAAAAAATAAATAAATAAATAAAAATAAAAATAAATAAATAAATAGGCTCAGCACCTGTAGCACAGTGGTTACACTGAGGCTGGCAGGTTCGAACCCAGCCTGGGTCAGCTAAACAACAATGACAACTGCAACAAAAAATAGCCAGGCATTTTGGCTGGTGCCTATAGTCCCAGGTACTAGAGAGGCTGAGGCAAGAGAATCGCTTAAGCCCAAGAGTTTGAGGTTGCTATAAGCTGTGACGCCACGGCACTCTACCCAGAGTGAGACTCTGTCTCAAAAAAAAAAAAAAAAAAAGAAAAGAAAGAAAAATAAATAAATAAATAAATAAATAATAAAGAAAGACGATTGGTGGGGCCAGAAACTAGGATGGGAAGATTTGGCCCCTGTAAGTCATAACACCCACTTCACAAGATGGCACAACCCTTTTCAATAGCAAATTTAAATTTTTAAAAATGATCACTGATACTTTAGGAAAAATATTTAAGAAAATACTATATTTGGGGAAAAAATAAAAAAATAAAAGAAAATACTGTATTTGGGACACAAAATAAATATAGCAAAAGTAAAAATATGGTACCATGGACTGCCAGGATGAATGTCTATCTGTCTCTCACATTCAGCTGACTGTAAATATGGCCACCCCAGTGGTCACCGTGGTTTAGCCACTTTACTATTCCCAGCTCCCCACAGTATCTCTACACTTATACTCTTTCCTTGGCAGAGGGATTTGGGGAGTAGAGGAGTTTTTCATCCCTTGAAACAACTGGCCTCTTTCCAAATAAATGTGCCTTATATAGAAAATGGAAACTCACCAAGCTAGGAAATAAATTACTAATATGTCCTCAGTACGGGGCACTTGCCCTGTGTGTGCCCCAAAGGACTCTGGTTGTTTAGCAACCAGCCAGTGTCCAAGCATCATCAGCAGATTAGCAAACTAGATCTGTCTGCACCTAATGCTTCTCCATTAGTGGTTAATCGCACAGCAAGATGGCACGGCTTGTTAAGGGCCAGTGGTGAACAGATGGGACCAAATGGAGACAGGAGATTAGGATGAAACAGACACAATGAATGGCCAGGGCACTGACACAGCCTGAAAGAGTATTTCCTTTTTTTTTTTTTTGAGACAGAGCCTCAAGCTGTCACCCTGGATAGAGTGCCGTGGCATCACAGCTCACAGCAACCTCCAATTCCTGGGCTCAAGCGAGTCTCCTGCCTCCGCCTCCCAAGTAGCTGGGACTACAGGCGCC
>CAUYRH010080575.1:0-31847 GCA_963574655.1 Perodicticus potto | reverse complement strand
GAGCCTCAAGCTGTCACCCTGGATAGAGTGCTGTGGCATCACAGCTCACAGCAACCTCCAATTCCTGGGCTCAAGCAAGTCTCTTGCCTCTGCCTCCCAAGTAGCTGGGACTACAGGCGCCCGCCACAACGCCCGGCCATTTTTTTTTCTTTTTTTGGTTGCAGCTGTCATTGTTGTTTGCTGGGCCCGGGTTGGATTTGAATCCGCCAGCTCAGGTGTACGTGGCTGGCGCCTTAGCCTGTTGAGCCACAGGCGCCGAGCCCCCACTTTACTATTTATATCTGTTTTTTCTACGTGATATGTCTGTATCATTGGTTTGAATTAATTTTTTTACACTTTATCTTTTGATTTTCTTACAGATTAAAGGAGATATAATTTTCTGTACCTCTCCTTCACTTCCGGCCCCTCTTTCTCCCAATATAGCTTTATTGTATTGTCCTTTTGATTAAATCCAATTTCAGCATTTATACTATTATGATTGTGCAAATATTGTTTCTTTGCAGAGGCAAGAGTGTATTGTAATTATGCTTTATATTTACAGACTTTTGAATATTCCTATGTTAATATTTGCCTTTTTCCCTCCATTTGTATCAACTACTGGGTTCCTTTGGGTAGATATGATTATTCATATGGCTAAATGCCATCAGATCACTTACCAGGTAACTTTCTTGCCTCCATCTTCTTGCTGCACAGAATGGCTCTGGGACTTCCTTTCATCCTCCTGGAAATCCCCTCTGACTCCTGCCTATCTAGTCCCATTTCCTGGTTCCTGAGTCTTACTCTTTTTTGATTTATTGACTCATTTTCTTGGATCACATTCTCAAATAGCTTCTTGAGAAAGAGTGCATGGGAGGAAAGTTTTTGGAGAACTTTAAAGCCCGCATTTGCTTTATCCTCGTACTTGACTGATAATTTGACTGGGTATAGAATTTTAGATTGAAACAATTTCTCCCCTTTGGAATTCTGAAAGCAATGTTCCACATTTTCTAGCTTCCTATCTTATAGCTTTCAAGTGGCCATTTGACCCATTATTTTGATGTCATCTTTTTTTTTCTTCTTAATTCTTTTATTTTTTTGAGACATAGTCTCACTATGTCACCCTCAGTAGAGTGCTGTGGCATCACAGCTCACAGCAACCTCAAACTCTTGGGTTTAAGTGATTCTCTTGCCTCAGTCTCCCAAGTAGCTGGGACTACAGGTGCCTATGTTTTTCTTCTTTAGAAATTCATCCCTGATGTTCCGAAATGTTATCATGGTTTAAGTTGTAGTCTTTGTCTGACTTGATGGGCTGTTTCAATCTAGAGACTCACCTCTTTTCATTTGAAGAATTTTTCTCGAACTCTTAGGTTTCTTCCCTCAATATTTTCTTTCTCTTTCTAGAATTCTTATTGATTGAACATTGGATTTCCTGAATTGATTCTTAAGTTTTCCAGCTCATTCTTTCCTACTGTTTACCTCTTTGTTATTTTGTTCTGCTTTATGGGAGACTCCCTGGAATTTATCTTCTGCTCTTCCTATTGATGTTTGTTTAGCTGTTGCTATCATATATTTAATTTCTCAGTGCTCTTAAAGGTGTCTCTTCCTCCTTCTTCTTGAACATCTTTTTCTTGCTATTATCTCCCCAAATATTAGTTTCCCCCCAAAGTTTTTTTTCATCCCTCAAGTCCCCCTTTCTTATCTGTTTATTGTGGCTTTGTTCTTCATCGGGGATGGGGCCTTTTTCAAATGTCTGTACATCCTTATCTTTTCATTAATATTTGATTCAGTCACTAAGAACTGCCGGGGGTCAGTGTGCAGTGCAGGGCTTGCTTCTGGAGATCTTCACTATAAATCAGTAGTTCTGATAGAGGCAGCTCCTGGGTATTTTGGAAAGTTGTGAGAATTTTTAGTTATCGTTGTTATTGGGGGGGCTACTAGAATTTAGCAGGAATGCTAGCTGACTGGCAGGACAGTCTCATATAACAAAGACTGCCAAGTTTCTACAGTTGCCACATAAAATACAGGATACACTCAGCTAAACAACAAATACATTTTTTGTATTAGTATGTCTCAAATATTGTATGTTTATTGGCTACATCTGGTGACCCTATCTGTATCCTACTGTACTTTCAATGTCCTGCTGGATAGTTATGTAGGTGAAAAGCTGTTCATCATTATCTGACCCATGATGTGTGCTCTGCTTTATATATAGATACAAACAATGTTTTCACATGGGTTTAACATACTTGGTGGTTTTAAAAAATGCAACTACCATGTAAATTTCCAGAAGACTGGACTTTGTTTTGTTTCGAACTTAACTGAGGGTGTCACCATTTGGAAAAATGTGTCACTGGCAACAATACTGCTTGTGATAAATACATGGGTATTTATCTATAATTACCCTTCTTACTCAGGGGCCTTTAAATATACCAACTTAGACATTATTTCAAGATGGAAAATACAAGAAATATGACAAAATAAGAAAAAATGAATCAACAATATTCAGTTAAATGCGGTCTAACTTCTCTTAAATTTGAACTTATGCACTGTAAAGACATGAAAGCTTCCAACCACTGCATTCTGTCCCAGGGAGTGCTGCCAATGTCCCTACCAGGTAAAACCACATTGTAATATAAATTACTTTTCTTTTTTTCTCCTCTGTAAGGACATTGTAATTGTTTTTTTAAAATTATGTGTAGGTTGATTATTTTAACTATGAATTTTATTTCAGATAGTAAAGGAGATATATCAAAATATTTACTTAAGAAAAAGGTTGGAAGTACCTGTAACAGTCAAATCTCAATTATGCTGAGTGAAAGAAGCCAGATAAAAAGAATATATTACTATACGATTCCATTTCTATAAATGTTTTGAAAATGCAAAGTAATTTATAGCAACAACAAAAAAATATATCAATGATTGCCTGGGAATGGGGGCTGGTACAGGAAATGGCAAGGAACACTGGAAACTTTGGGGGGATGGACATGTATTTCAATCTTGACTATGGTGATGGTTTCATAAATGCATGCATATGTTGAAAGTTTCCAAACTGTACACCTCAAATATGCACACTCTATTGTATATCAACTATTCCTCAAAAAAGATGGTAAAAAGCCAAAAAAAAAAGGGGGGGGGGTTAAGTCTGATACAGTTGAGGCCAATTGCTATAGGGCAATTGTGCAATGATGGGACATTTGCACTGAGGCATTTCCAAATGTCATTATCTGTATGATCTGTGGCTATTTCTCCTACTGTGGTTCAAGTCTCCAGATTAAGATCCTCTAATCTCCCTCCTGGAGGATGTGAACCTGATTGCCAGCATTCTTGGACTAAGCAGGGAAAGGGTGAGGGGGTCTCTCCATTCAATGCACAGACTTTTACTTACTCCCCTATTTCCAAGCCATCTCCTCACTCTGTCTCCTCTGCCTGCTATCCCCAGCCTCCCTCACTGCTGTTAATATTCATAGGTACCCTCCTCCGGGAATATAGGTCTCTCACATGTTTGAATAGAGCACCCATAAAAATAGAAGAATGTTTTGCAATCATTTATTTAGATGAACTCTTGGATGGCAGAATCTATTGGTTACTAAGTGAAAGCAGGACAGACATTTGGGGTAGGGCATGGCATTTAAAACTTTTGTGGAAGTTGCTAATAAAATGACCCATTCTTCCTCAGACCATCCCTTGTTTCTACTGCCAGAGAAAACACCAGGTAGGTTGTGGCAATTCAGATGTTCTCATGCCAGGATGTCAGCAACCACAGGGCAGGGGCCTGAAGCAGATTTAGGTCACATACAGCCTACATTGCTAGTGGGACTTTGAGGTCTTTATAGAAAGGCTTAGGACTGAGATTATCATGGGGATTGTGAGCATCTGGGGATCAACCTGAAGGTAGTATTTTCTAAGTGCTTCTGGCAGGAACTCTCCATCTTTGGGAAGGCAGCAGAGCTCCTGCCATTGGGATAGTAGCTGCCCCTTGTTGAGCACTTACTATGTGCCAAGCACTGTGCTAAGCACTTTGCATAAATTATTTCGGTGATTTCTCAACAACTCCATTGTTTTTTACCTCCATTTCACAGAGGAGGCAACTGAGACTTTAATAACTTAGCTAACATGCTCCAAAGCCGTGGAGCTAGGACGTGTCAGAGACAGAACCATATCCATGCAGATAGACTCCAGAGCTGGTGATGTGATCTGAATGCAAATACTATGCCCTTAAGGACTCCAGCTCTGAGAATTTTAAGCAGAACTTGGAGATTATGGGAAAACTCCTCTGGAGCTATTCTTGCTAGGGTTGTGTGAGGAATGCAGGTGCACACAGGCCACAGTGAAGTGGGGCACCACCTGGTGTCCTGCCTTGAAATACCAAGTACAGAGGGCACTATTCTCAAAGGATCATCATGTCTACCCCTTCATGGACTTGCTGTCCGGAGACACAAGTTTAAGTCCCCACTGCTATAATCTTACTGCATGACCTTGAGTGGCAGCTAATCCCTCTCTGGACACGGGGCCTCAGCAGTCCCCTCTCTTAAAGGGGAAGATTCAATTGCATAAGTCTAAAGTTTTCTCAGTTTTAAAATGCTAGAATTCCATGAGATGAAAGCTCTTTTGCTGCTTTCTTGAAGAAGTATTTTTGCAGTTCAGTAGTATTCTCCCAATGCTCCGAACTCATCCATCTTGAAGAGCAGTCTACCCAAGGGTAGCCCCTCCTGTGCCAAGAAGGGTTAAAGAGCACTCCTTACTCTGCTCCGGGCAGAGAGATTGGAGGAGTTACTCACGTTTCAGCTCTGCTGGCCACTGTGACTCACTGCTGTGCTGCAATCATGAAATCATGAAAGCACGCAGGGACAGGCAGCGTGACATCCACGCCAGCAGCTGCAGGCCTCTCCGGCCCAAGTCACTACTAATTCTTCATTCTTATTTTAGACTCAAACTTTTCTGAGTTCACTTTTGGACTAGAAGTGGAAACAATATTGGAGAAGAGGCAGAACAGAAATTATTCATCAGTGGGAAAGAGCACAGTCCTTTAAGAGAAGCTGGAATTAAATGTGGAATCTGTGAGCCTTGAGCCTGTGTCTAAACAAGCGCTGGTCTAGGCTCTCCCTTCTTTCCTGCCAGGAATCTCAGGCAGGAAAAGTGGGGCCCACAGAAGGGGCTATCGCTGGGGACATGCAATAAGGGTGTGGTGGATGGGGACCAGGAGTAGGCAGCTAGAACAATGTCCTCCACAAAGTGTCTGTGGGGGACAGGATAGTATCTCAGATTCCCCCAATCAGACTGCATACTTCAATCTCTCAGCTGTCATTCCGAGGGAAACCTGGAGCTTAAATTTTAGCTTTCTCTCCATCTCTGTTGCCAACAGATCTGTTCTGCCTCTGGATTTATCAGTCCCCTTCTGCTTTGTCCTGGGGTTACTCCCTTCACTTGCCTCACTTTCCCACATGTGTTCACATTCACTCCTTAAAAATGATAAAAGAAGCAAATAAAAACGTCCTCCCCTCACTTAATCCATCATTACTTTTTTTCCTCCCATCTTACAGATTTCCTGAATGTGTGTGTTTATCCCTGCTGCCTTTTCCACTTTCTCAACTCCCACTTATCTCTGACTCAACAGGGCAATGAACTAGCCTTGTGATCCCCCGAGACCTTCTCATCCCTCAATCCCAAGGCCTTTTTTTTAGTCCTCATCCAATTTAACCTCTTGGCAACATGCAGCATGCCACCAGCTGCTCCCTCTTCTAGCAGTCTCTCCTCTTGGCTTCTGTGACTTATGTCTTTACTATTCTGTCTACTTCTGTGATCCCCCTTCTCAATGTCCCTTTCCTGACCTGCATACCATCCACGTCACTGTGTATTAACGTATTTGTAGGCATTTATTCCCTGTCTTCTTCCCAAGAGGATTTAAATAGGTGGCAGAAACATACACTTCACTAGGGTAATAAAATAGGAGTTGAGATGCAAGTGGTGGGGAATTAAGAGCAAATTGTAGCTATAATGAATGAAGAATGCAAAAGCTTATTCCGAAAGGTACTAAAAATCATTATTCCACCTCTCAAACCTGGTGCTGTCACTCTCTCACCAAAAAGACCTCACTGATGGCCCCTCCTCACCCACCACCTTATTTAGACCTTGAGAGTCTAATCCCAAGTAGCTTTTCCAGTTCACTTCCTGTTTCTGGCCCTTGGTAGAAGCTGATCCCTCTTTTTAGAATATTCTCCTATACTCTTTCCTGTTCCTCATGTTGCCCACTTGAAAAATACCAACTTAGTTTTTAAGACAGTTTCTACATCCTCTCTTCTGTGAGGCCTTCCCAGTTTCCTCTCTGATCATTCATCACCCCTTTATGGCAGCAAAGGGGCTGCGTCAGTTCCTGCATCAGGACAATGGGAAATGGGAATGATAATAGAACCCTGCTTCACTGTATCAAATGGGATACACATGGAAAGCGCTTAGCACAGCTCCTGGCATATTACAAGTATTTACTGAATGTTGACAATGAACCATTTTACCTCCTTATAAATGGACAGGATGATGGTCAAGGAGACTAATATGTTTTCCTAAGTTAATTAATATCCAACGATTATGCTTAGAATAAGCCTCTCTTTCTTCTAGCCTGGGCCATAGGCTGTTATCTCCCTGCCCAAATAGTCCCTCCAATGTTGTTCTTCCTCAATCCCTGGCTGTTTCCCTCTGGAAAATTCTTTCTACCCTGAATGTTGATTCCCTCAGGTTTAGACACTACTCGCTGATGTAGTTTTATTGGCACACATGTGAGTATAGGTGCTGCCCTTCACTGCCTTCAGCTCTAATCCTGTTGCCTCGGTCTTACTGAAGTCATCGTCCTCATAGTTCACTGCTAGAACAGTCTGCTCTCAGCTTGCACCAGGATTGCCAAATGGATTCAGAAGTCAGGGATAAGGTGTCCCAGTGCCAGTAGCCACAGGGTACTGGGGCCACCAGCCCAGCCGAGGCATTTACTGGTCCCCAGTGCCAGGAGAACCTGGGTGACTAGGTGACCTCTAGTAAGGTTCTCATGTCATAGCAGCCATGGGTATGCTCCTGATGGCCACCTCCTCATCAGCCTTCTGCCTGCCAGTGCTCCGGATGCATATGTGTGTGGGCCTATGTGTCTCTCTGTGTGTAACTCAAGGACCCTGACAGATACAGGGTCTTTGTGCCATTTTTCAAGATGTCACTTGTCAGCCAAGAAACGTCCTTGGACTGGAGTTAGAGGCCCAATGTCAAAGTCACTCAGCAGCATGTTTTTAACCAGGGGCTGGGGAAATCTCATAACATACCAAAACTAAGGCATAACTGGCATTATCCAAAGTGAGAAAAGAAAAGGTTGAAGAAAGCTAAATAGCTCACACAAAGTTACAGTCAGTGGGGCTTGTCAGTGGGGCTTATGTGACAGCCCAGGTTTGCCCAACCCCAAGTGCAGGTTCTTTGGTCTATGCCAGAGGGGGCAGCCTGCAGAGGCAGCACAGGCAAGCTGCTTGCAGCTGGGTCTGGTCTAGTTCACACGGTGTTTTAAAGAAATTCAAGAGTTGATAAAATTGAAAATCAGGACATTGCACATTAAAACTCAGTATTTTGGGCTTCTGTTGTAAAATGGGAAAATTCTTTTTTGCGAACTGAGAAGATGGGGCTGCATCTTCTTGGTCACCATTGGCCAGTTGCCCTTCCATCGGGGGACATATCGCTGGTTCTACCTGCTACCCTCATCCTCGTCACCCGCATTTGTGGGCACCTTCCCTGAGGACCCAACCTACTGTGTTCAACTACATGGGGGCTAAGTCATGCTCAAACAACTTATCAGCAGTTAAATTTCCTAAATATGATGCCGCGATCTGATCCAATTTTATTGGTGCCACAAGTGGAGTGCCAAAGGTATGAGATTTTTTTGGTCCATATTGGTGAATCCTGTATTCCAGATGAGGCTATTTGAGCAGACCCTCTAAGTGGGATCAACTGGTCCGTGCTAGGCATTGTTCTAAGTGGCTTAACTGTCACAAATACCTCATGTATGAGGGAGCTACTAATACCCCATTTCAGGAGTGCATAAACAGGCACAGAAAGGTGAAACAACTTGCTATGTGTGGGAACCCAGGCAGTCGGGCTCCAGAGAACATTCTTCTACGCACCCTGATCTGCCCCCTGGCCACATAAGAATTCTCTGAGTCTGTCTTCTCATTTGTGAAGGGCAGTAATCCCTGTCTCCTAAGGAGCACATGAGAGAATGCACGTGAAAGCAGTTGGCAAAGTGCAATATGCTCCATAAATGTTAGCTATTACTGGTAATTATTATAACCTACAGGTCAGGAGTCTAGCTGGAGGCCTGTGGCTAAGGTGATCTAGCCTGTCAGTCTCTTTCCAATTGTGGTTCTGGGGCCACAAGATAGGGAGGGGATGTTATTAGCACCGATTCTTGAAATTCCAACATGTTGTGAACAAGGAATCAATTACAGGCTACTGGGTGGCAGCTGAGATGTGGGAGCTGGTTTTCAATACAGACTCATTTATTCTGGTACTACTTTCTCCACCATGGAGTCAAGCCCACCCAGAGTCCCTGCTCCTTGATGGGAGGTCTAGGCTTGCCCTCTGCCGGGGAGAACAGGTGGGTTTGCACACCCTCCCCGAGCCCTTCCCAGGGCATCCATGGACAGGTGTGCAGTGTGTGGACTATACACAGATGCCAGGCAAGTGAACAAGGGGGGTGCTGAAATCCAGCGCAGGCTCTGTTCACGAGCTGTGTGCCCTGGTGTGGGCTGCAGAAAGAAGAGAGGTGCACATAGCATCTCTTCGTACAAAGGTGCTGTGTGCCTTTGGCGTGTCTGCTTAATTGGCCTGCCCAAAGTGGGCTCTGTTTTCAGTTCATACAAAGGCTCCACGTGGGCTAGTGGAGGCCCTGATCATGCACCCTAACGAGGCAGGTAGCAGACTACTTGCGGACTAGGAACACAGCCCCTGCTTCCAGCTCCCCATGCTCCTCAGCCAGGCCTATGTTCTCCTCCCTGAAGGTTCACAGTCCTCTGTCCATATTCTCCATGACTCTGCGCCATTTGTCCCCTCTCCCTCAGGTGATCCGAGACAGGTGGCCCAGGGCCGGCTCCTAAGATCCAGTGCCGGAGCAGCCCCATTTGCTTCCCCCTTGGCCTCTGTCCTTCGTTGCCACAGAGTCAAGCTTGTGGTAGCCTCTAGAACCCCTGCCTCACTGCCTGTACCTACCAGTTTGCCAGCTGCAGCCTAGGGAATTCTCCTAAACCCTGAGCAAAGTTACAGATTCTTGGCTGTGGATAAGCTGCCTGACCAGATTTCCAAGTGCCACTCCGGTACTACTGCCAGCCACCACACTCCACCCACCAGTGAGCCTAACCCATTTCACCCCCATTGTTCACTGTTTGCTCTGCTGGGTCTGGAGATTGCTCATGATGGTGACACCCAGTCCCGTCTGCCTGCCTGAGCATCTGGGATCAGGCTGGGCCAGCAGGTCACTGTCCTTAGTACCTGTTCCGCCCCAGGGGTGAAATTGGGCTGTTCAGACCCTCCTGTCTTGTGACTGGACTGCCACCATCATGCTCAGAAAAGTCCAGGACAATGACACATTGAACATAGTTATTTACCTGTGTCTTCCCAGTACCCCAAGGGACAGGCACACACGGTGATAGAACACACAAGGTGCTCCAGATGCAGTTACTGAACCATTTTTATCTGGAAGGTGATTCAGAATTTCTGCCAGTCAGGTGGTGGTGGTTGCAGGAAGTTTAAAAATCCTCCTCCCCCTCCTGAGATGCACATATACCCTCTTAGAGGCATCCCCTCTTGGGATCACTACAGACGGTTTCTTTGTTGACGTTAGCTCAGACGTGACAAGCTCTAGATGTGAAGGAGGCCAGGCGCCTCTGCTCCTGACGTGCTTTCCGAGCCATCTCTAGGGGTTGCCTTTACTCCTATCACCCTAACTGTCTGCCTTTGCTCAGCAAATGGTTTTGAGGGATGGAGGTAGGTGTATCCCTTGCTACAGCCTGGGCAGGCTCTGAAGCCCCTAAGATTGACCTGACCTGGGTTAGACACCAGGGCATCACTTTTCTCCTCCTTCAGACAGCCTTTCTGGTGATCCCCAGGCCAATGCTCCTGGCAAGGTGCCCCATTCCTCCTTGACAGTGGCTGGGGGGGGGGGTGCGGCGCCTGAGTGGCTCTGACATCACTCTCTAGCCCAGGAGTGCCAGATGCTGGTCCTGGGACACCGCGTCAAGCTTGGGGGTGTCAGAGGCGTCAGCTCTAACACCTTCTTGGTCCCCCCTTGTCTCCAGGGACAGATAGGAGTGGACTCCTTATCCCTGTTAATACACTGGTCTGGAAATAACAGGGCACAAAAAAGGGCCAAGCCAGAGGGGAAGCCAGAAATCCTGCTCCTGGGTGCCTCTCCTTTCCAGTGTTTGAAGGAACCACTTGCAGGTTTTCCAGGCGGCTGGGCTCCCTCGGGTGACCTCAGCCATCAGAGCTTGTGCAAGTCTCCCAGCTCCCTCCCACACCCGCGCCCCACCAGTCCAGCGGGTCCTGACTCATTCCCACATGATTGGGCAACCTGCTTTTGGAGCCCGACCTTGGGAAGCGCAGCGTGAGGCCCCACTCAAAGCTAACCGGGGACAGCAAGCATCCACAGCATTTGTGCAGGCCTCAGCCTTGTGGTGTTTGCGCACAGTAGGAGATCTTGGACTATGCTGCTTTTGTCCCTTTCTTTTTTTAATTGCTCTATGCATTTCTTATTAGCTATTATTAATGCAGAAAGGGGACAAAAAACTCACAAACACTCTACACAATTTCACAAGACACATTGCGGGGTGAGGGGGAAGTGACTGAGATGTATCAATAGTATCAGTATCCTAAGGTCTGGGAGGACCCATTCCTGGGGGAGGTGGACCTCTAATTCCTGGTGGAGGGGGTCTCATGAGACCACCCATGGGCCCACCAATTGGACTTCCCGTTGCTTTTGTCCCTTATCTGTTCCCCCTCTTACTCTCTGGAACCCAAAACCTGGCCGGTATGCAGCTGCCTCTCACTCCCCAGCAATCAGATCTTCTACTCAGGTGTCCCTATGCAGCCATTTGTTCACTTCTTTCCCCTGCTCCCCAGCTAGACCGCCTTCCTCCACTTGTCCCATATTTCCTAGTGTCCCCCTCTGCGACCCTCCAGTCCCCACAAAGCCCACTGGGTCCTCTCTTCCCGCCCCCAACCCCTCCAGAGGTGTACACCATTTTTGGCATCCTGATTTATTTCCTTAACAGGTAGCTGTTAGGGTGAATGAAACTAAGTCACCCTACTTGGAGAATAAAATCACTACTGTATGCTATTTTTCCCAGTAGCATCTATATCCCCCAACTATAGGAAGAACTGAAAAAGGTTTACAGTGGTAGGATTCCAGACGTTAGCCATGTGTCTGTGGGATGAGTTTTGCACTTAGAGGGGTCTCCCTGGTCGCTATCAAATCATGCTATGTAGCAAGGGACCCAGGACTCGTCCTTCTCTCCCCTTGGTTTCCATCTCTCTCAGGTTCCCAAACCCTGAGTAATGGCAATGCATGTTTTAAAAGGGGGCACTTCTGTAATATTGGCCAATGTGTTTGAGGTCTGATGAAATTTTCAGTACGTTGTCTTCTTTTATTGAAATTGGTGTATCTTGGACTCTGCCTTTTTAGTTCAAGTACTCTCAGTCTGATTTATTAGCAGTTTGTGGGTGAGAAAGGGGAAAGAAGGGGAAAGACAACAACTTTCTGTAACCATAATAATAACATTTTGACTTGAAATTGACTAGGAAAAAGTTAGAAAACCCCTTATGTGAATGCCATATCAATGTCCCAGAGAAACTGGATAAATTCCTGTAAATGACCTTCATTATTACTTTGTGGTGAGCTGCGAATGCAACACTGCTGCAGAAAAACTCAGAAAAACTCAGGATTTTGCTCTCTGGACTGGTTGATACATGTTTATGATCCGAACACACGTATCTAACCACATTGCACAGAAAAGCTGTAGGATCACTAATATGCATTATAATTTTGACAACTATCCTGCTTCTATCTTATTTTGAGGGAAAAAAACTGGACTTTGTCAAGGGATGACTTATACTGTGAGATTCCTGAAAGTGATGCGACCGTGTACTACAGCTGGGATGCCCGAAGGCAGGAGGAGGCCCAGCACCTGCATGCAACAGCGCCCTTGAATGCCTGCCCAGGATCTCAGCTCAGTCTGTGCAGCAGGCTGTCAGTTCAGGTTTTTGTCTACATTTGTGATTCATTGCTCAGAAAGTCAGGGAATACTATGAAAGACACACAGGAGCCTGGAAATCTCTCAGCTTAAACTATTGGGACTGCAGTTGTCTAATAGTCCCAGTGTATTTTCTAGGCCATTTTTGATGTTTGGTTTGAAATGCGAGAGGTGGTTAGTATGGTGGCTATATAGGAAAAAAGTGCTCTTTTTTGATAAATTCTCAGGACTTCATTTATGTCACTTTTGTCCTACACCAATGAATTCTCCGGCTCTCCATGATACCAGCTGGGTGTCTTATAGTTTAACTCGGTTCTGATACTAACTATCTGGAGTTAGTGCAGAACCCACAGGGTAAGGGTTCAGTCCTACAAAACTGCCTCCCACTTCATTTGCCAATCAAAAGTAGGATGTCCCCAGGTTATTCACGCAGCTGTTTGGCTTGGCTACAAATCAGGAGTTCCCATGGTTTTATAATTTGCTATGATGGCTCACAAAACTTGGGGAAGACTTACATTTACTGGTTTATTATCGAGGATATGAAAAAGGATGCATCTGAACAGCCAGATGAAGATATCTGGAAGGGTCCTGAGCACACAGGAGCGTCTGTCCTTGATGAGTTGGGACGTACCACCCTTCTGGTATGTGGATATGTTCCCTATCCCAGAAACTCTCTGAACCCTGTACTTTAGAGATTTTTATGCGGGCTTTATCATAGAAGCACAAGCTATTATCAACTCAATCTCCAGCCCCTCTCCTCTTCCTGGATGAGGATGAGGGTCAGGGTGTGGGTGAAAATTCCAAGCTTCTTTCTAATCATGGCTCGGTCTTTCTGGTGACCAGCCTTCATCCTGAAGCTATCAGGAGCCCATTAAGTTCACTTTGTTAGAACAAAGGATGTTCTTATTTGCCTATGAAATTCCAAGAGATTGAGTCCATGGCTTCCATTTCTAGGTTGCTCATGCAGCTGCTAAAAATCCAGCCATAACAACTGTGTTCCAGGCAGGATACAGGAGGAAGTGGAGAAAAACAAAAGGAGACATGCAATCTCTACGGACCTGTGCCCCTTTAGGGAATTTTTTTTTTTCTGTGCACTCTGCCCCCCCACCCCCAACAACTTCTACTCACACCACCTTAGCTAAAATAATGTCATATGGCCACACAGTTTTAAAGAAGGCTGAAAAACATAGCCACTCCTAGCAAAATTGAAGTTGTGTTACTCAGGAAAGAAAGGAGAGTTGTGCTGCTTAGGTAGGCAACCACTCAATAGTTTTAGCCTAGTTATTCATCACACAAGAAGTTTGTGCTTTTGGGTAGTCTTTTTTTTTTTTTTTAGTGTTGGATTAATATAAGGATACAAATGATTGGGTTACATTGTTTGCATTTGTTAGGTAGCATCCGAGTTGTAGTTGAGTCCTTCACCCAGGAGGTGTGCCATATATCCCTACATTGTACCCGCAGGTGGGAGCTTGCTGAGCCCCCTCTTCTCTCCCTTCCTTCCTACTTGGATTGTGTTTTTCTCTCATGTGAGTCTGTAGTTTTTAATCTGCTACTTTCAAACTAGGATCAAGTACATAGGGTGCTTTAACTCCATCCAGGTAAATACAAAAGATGTAAAGTCTCCATCTTTTTATGGCTGAATTGTATTTCACGGTATACATATACCATAGTTTATTAATCTATCCATGGGTTGATGGGCACTTGGGTTGCTTCCACATCTTTGTGATTGTGAATTGAGCTGCTATAAACATTTGAGTGCAAATGTCCTTGTAATAAAATGATTTTTTTCTTTTGGGTAGATACTTAGTCATGGACCTAGTAATGGGATTGTGGGAACAAATGGAAGGTCTACTTGTAGCTCTATTTTCTCTATACTTCTTTCCAAAAAGGCTGTACTAGTTTGGAATCCCAACAGCATATACATGTTCCCTGCTCTTCACAGTTTTTGGGTAGTCTCTACTGGCTATTTTTATATGCTGAGGATTTGGGAGGTGAAAAGTATCTGTTTGTATACACAAACTCCACTGAGGAAACCTTAATCAGGTCTAGAAATTACTATGGCTCTTTAATGCCTTTAAGAATTCCTTTGATCACTGATCTAATCTGTGCAGTTAGCTGTACAAACAATGGCAGAGGGGACTTCTGGTTTAAAATGACATCTGATTAATAGCCTTTATTTAATACAGTGTCTCTCAACTTCTCAGTGAAGTATCTAGGAAGCCATGGCAAGGACTGATGAGAGAAAATGTTATAACTACCACCAAAACTAAATCTAATGGTCAGTATATGCCCAGAATTTCAGAGGAATCTTTAACATAGAAGAATGAAGGTTGAAACAAATCCTCAACTCATTTGTGTCATGAAATAGAACTTAGCTGAGAAACACAAGACCCTTCAGACCTCCCAGTATTTACCTCTTTATTCAAAGACTTGGCTGTCCCTGTACTGTGGGGTCCTGTGTGGTAATCGATATTGAGTCCCCTCCTCCGGTATCTTTCTGCATTTATTTAAAGACAGCAGCAATTCCCTAGGAGTTAAATAGGCAGTAAGCCATGGAGTGGTAGTGGGGGTGGTGTGTGCGTGTCTGTGAGGGACTGGACCAGGGGGAGGGACTGTCTGCAGTAGTACCTACATCCTTGGTCATATTAATATAATTCCTGCCAGTATAGAGCTGCTAGAGTAGGTATTTAGAGAAAGGGCTCTGTTGGAATCAGTTGGTACTGCAGGTTTTTGACAATCACATTGGTTCAAAGTTATCAGATGCAGAGGTGAAATGAATGAAAAAACCACAAGAAGGCAGAACTGGGCTGGCTGTTATATACTCCCACTTAACCCTTCAGCCATGGAGCTGGTAATAGAGTTTGACTTTCACACACATGGAAATGAAGCTGGCAAAAATCCATCCACTCCCATTATTTGTTGTCAAATAGTTAGATAGCATTTACTTTTTAAAATGACTTAAATATGACTGAGACAGTGTAGTACTGATACTTCAGAGCCAGACTGCCTGGGTTCAAGTCCTGGCTCCACCATTTGCAGCTCTGTGACCTTGGGCAAGTTACCTACCTTCAATGGCTCAGCATTGGCATCTGTAAAACGAGGTTAATAATTCTTACTTCATAGAGCTGTTACAAGCATTACATGAGTTAGTATATGAGAAATTCTTGGAACAGGACACAGTGAGTGCTCTATAAATGCAAACAATATTATGATGATGCAGATTACAATTAAAGAAATCAAAAGATGATAAAAGAAAGAGAAGTAATTTAATATGGAACCTGTAAATAAATTATAAAAACAAGGGAAAGGAAACAGTAGACTGAAGATTCAGAAGCCAAATACATCTTCAAAAATAATGTAATGCAGCCTTCAAAAGAAAATTTCAGGAGGCTGTTTGATATACTCAGTACAACAAAAGATGTGGTTTTTATGAAACAGGATAGAAAACCACAAAAAGATAAAAGAATGAGATGGCAAAATCTAGAAATGGATATTGAACCAGTAAAGAACAGAACCTATAACATAGAAGATAAAAGTGGGAGTATATAAAGAACACACTTGAAATATTCTCCTAGAACAGAGGAAAAGGAAAAAAATCATGTTAGAGAATATAATAGATACAGAAAATAGAAAATTGGGACAGAGCTTGTAAATAATTATAAAATAATTGGGAAAAAAACAGAACAAATGGGACAGAAGTAATACTCTACTATGGATTAAAAGAATATTTTTAGACTGCCAGAAAGAGCTTTGCTTGTTGATTAAAAATGATTTGCTCCTTCCATTCAAATCAATGAAAAGAGACTCACATTTAGACGTACCCAGGCAAAATGTGTAAAACATCCAGGCCACTTAAAAATTAGACCTAGTATATATATCTCCTCTGTAATACTAAATGCTAAGAAGAGACAAAAGTATAATTATTTGCCAAAGATATTATTATCTACCTGGAAAATGTGACAGAATGACAGAAAATAATTTCCATAATTAATAAGCAAGTTCAATATCATGATCAGCCTAAAACTAATATACAGGGCCTGTGTGGTGGCTCTCACACCTGTAATCCTAGCACTCTGGGAGGCTGAGGAGCATGGGTCCCCTGAGCTCAGGAGTCCCAGACCAGCCTGAGAAAGAATGAGACCCCGTCTCTACTAAAAATAGAAAAACTAGCTGCTCATTGTGGTGGGTGCCTGTAGTCCCAGTCACTTGCGAGGTAGAGGCAAGAGGATCTGTTGAGCTCAAGATTTTGAGGTTGCTGTGAGCAATGATGATGCCATAGCACTCTACCCAGGGCAACAGAGTGAGACTCTGTCTCAAAAAAACAAAAACCAAATAACTTTCCAAAAAAACTTATACACAAAAACAACAGTTTTCCTATTTCCCATCAAATGTTTACCAGGATGAATCCTGTCTCTCGGTCACCTAATAGACCTTTGAAAGACCCATAGAGATAAAGCACAGGGCCTGGAGTCCAGGGTCCACCAAGAGGAAACATGATGAGCCCTCCTCCCTTTAGGGCTCATCCTACAATAATTGAGAGCCCAAAGGGATGTCTGCACTGCAGGAGAAGGTTGAACCAGAAGTATAAATAGGCCTTCAGAGTGATGGCAGTCAGCTGTAATTATTCAATCTCTGAAACTGTATTAAAGGGATCACAGGTTACTAGTACTTCTAGGAACATGACAGAAGTAATGTCCATTTACTCTGGAAAAAATATGATTACAGGTTTAATTCAGTAGGAAGATATAACAACACTTATATAAAATATTTTGAGCTGAATAATAATAAAAATACTGTATAACCAAACTTGTGAGGTGCAGATAAAACTGTGCCTAGAGGGAAATATGTATATATAAGATATATATAAAAAAAGATTTGTACATTATATATTAAATAATCTATGATAAATATATAATATATAAATTAATTTGCTGTATAAACAAGACTAATACGAAAGAAGTTAGTTAGCAATATCAAGATTTATTACAAAACTATAGTAATTAAGACTTTGTGGTACTGAGTTATGGATGGACAAATTTATCAGTGGATTAAAATAGGAAAACAGATATATGGACCCTTGATGACATCAAAGGTGGCACTATAGAGCAGAAGGGGAAAGAATGTCCTGTCAATAAATGTGCTAGCCAGGTGAGGTGGCTTACACCTGTAATCCTAGCACTCTGGGAGTCCAAGATGGGTTAATTACTTGAGTTCAGGAGTTCGGGATCCCATCTCTAAAAATAGCTGGGTATTGTGGTGGACGCCTATAGTCCCAGCCACTTGGGAGGCTGAGACAAGAGAATCATTTGAGCCCAGGAATCTGAGGTTGCTATGAACTATGATGCCATAGCACTCTATTGAGGGCAATAGACTGAGATTCCATCTCAATAAATAAATAAACATGCTAGGATATTTAAATACCCATTTGGAAAACAATGAAACTTGGTTTTTGCTTTTACATGCACAGTAATAAAATCCAAATAAGTTATTATTTTAAAGAAAAGTCAAAACAATAAAGGTCCTAAAAGATAACATAAAAGAAAGACTTAACCAGAATGTAAAAAGTGCTAACCATAAAGATTGATATACGTGACTGTTTTAGTCCATTTTGTGCTGGTATAACAGTTATAAAGAACAGAAATTTATTCTCTCACAGTTCTGAAGGCTGGGAAGGCCAAGATCAAGGCACTAGTATCTGGTGTAGGCCTTCTGACTGCATCCTCATGTGGCAGAAAGCAGAAGGGCAAGAAAGAATGAACCCACTCCAGCAAGCCCTTTTAAAGGTGGCATTAGTCCATTCATGGAGGTAGAATCCTCATACCTAAATACCTACCCAAAGGCCCCACCTTCCAACACTGTTTCCTTGAGTATTAAGTTCCCAATACATGAACTTTGAAGGGGACAAAAACTGTAGAAATGACTACATTAAAAACTTCTGTTCATCAAAAATTAATAAAGTAAAAAAGAAAGCAATAGAGGAAGAAGATATGCAACGTACGTGGCTAACCAAGGGCTTATGTCTAGACTATGTCAAGATCCAGACAGAGCTCATTATCTTAGGATATGTGTATCTTCAACTTTGGGAGATAATGACAGTTTTCCAACAGGGTTGTGCCAAGTTGTACCCTAAAGTGCAAAATCTGGAGCCAAAGTTACAATGAACAGGAATACATCACAAAGGCAGGGCCAAGTCAGAAATCCTGAGATCAGAGAAGAGCAGCTAGTGGAAAACAGTGAGTGGGAGATGGTAGTAAGAGCGTAAGATAGAAATGAGGACACTTAATATAATAAAATGGAAAGAAAGGTTAAAAACAGTTAAAGAGAAAATAATAGCTATAGAAAACAGTAAAAAAAGATGGAATAAAGGCATAATTGGTTTCTCTGAAAAAAAAATAAAAACAATGTAGATTAAATTATGTTTACAAAATAACAGAAGTGAAACAGGCGATATGTTATAAATCAAATAATAGAAATAGAAATAGGTAAGCTGATCAGTAGAGTGAGACAGAAAATCTGTATGTGCATGCATTATATCTGATAAGTGTGATGGTTAAATCAATGGGGAAAATATTGATATATAGAGCTAGGATAATTACTAATGCCATATATCAGGAGCCAACAATATTTTTTCTGTAAAGGGTTAGGTAGTAAATATTTTGGGGTTTGTGGGCCATCTCTGGTTCAGTTACTTAAGTATGTCAGTGTATCATGAAAGCAGGCGTAGACAGTGCACAGACAATTGTGTGAGGCTGTGTCCCAATAGAACTTTATAGTCATGCATCACTTATTGATGGGAAATGTGTTATTAGGTGATTTTGTCATTGTGCAAACATCATAGGGTGTACTTAATACAAACCTGGATGATATAGCCTACTGTATTCCGAGGCTATATCCTATGACCTACAGTTGCTATAAACCTCTACAGTATGTTACTGTACTGAACACTATAGGCAATTTTAACGCAATGCATGCAATTATTTGTGTATCTAAACATAGAAAAGATGAGGTGTTTTGCTACAATGTTATGACAGCTAGGATGTCACTAAGGTAATAGGAATTTATCACCTCATTGTAATCTTATGGGATCATATTTGCAGTCTGTCAACCAAAACATCATCGTGCGATGCGATGCATGACTATTTATAAAACAAACAGCAGGTTATATTTGGCTTGACGCTTAAGCCCAAGAGTTTGAGGTTGCTGTGAGCTGTGATACCACGGAACTCTACCAAGGATAGCATAGTGAGACTCTGTCTCAAAAGAAATAAAATCAGTAAAGACAAGGACCACTGATTGAGCAGAAAAACTGACATAAAAAATTTCACAAAAGAAAGATAGAATTACTTCAAATTTATTCTAATTCTTGGAAACATCAGAATACAGAGGACTGCATGAAACATTTAAAATTTATGCACTGATGAGTGTGGTGGCTTGTTTTTATTCTCCTGGAAGCTGATAGAAGAATTAAATTGACTAAAACAAGTCTCCCCAAATATATTTTACCTGGAAAAATTAATTAACATGTGAGTCAACTCTTGAATAACCTTTTAAAATATCCTGCTAGGAATAAGCTTCAAATCCAGGTCTCTATTTTAAATTTGTTTTTTATTTTTAAATAATGGTATCCTATCTAAGAAAAAAAGTTGGGTTCTTTGCTTATAACTCAGGCTGGAATTTTCTTTTCTTTTCTGTAACATTTGATATGTACAAAAGAATGTATATAACATATTAGTACATTATGAGGGATGGCAATGACACGTCTGTGAAGCTACTGCCCAATTTATAACTGGAATGTTATCCATTCTGTTGAAGATGTATGCATGCGCCTTTCACCCTCCTGAACTCCTAACACTGAAAGAAAACCTCCTTCCACTTTTGTGTTTATTATTCCTCTGCTTTTTCTCCCACTTAACAGTGAGAGTGATGTTTATTTAACTGAAGATTAAATCTGATAATTAGCAGTTTTGTCTCATGATTAGTAGAGTGAAAGAAGATACATGATTTGAAAAAGAAGTATATTACATTTCAAGTAATTCTTTAAACTTTACATCTCTGTTTCTAAACATTTGAATTTAATACACTGACAAATCTGGTGGCTTGGTTTTGCGTAACTGGCAACTGATAGTAAAACTAAAATTGATCCAGAGAGGCTGGGCGTGGTGGCTCACACCTGTAATTCTAGCCCTCTGGAGGTCAACGCAGGTGAATTGCTTGAGCTCAGGAGTTCGAGACCAGCCTGTGCAAGAGTGAGACTTCATCTCTAAAAAATAGCCGGGTGCCTGTAGTCCCACCTATTCAGGAGGCTGAGGCAAGAGAATCACTTGAGCCCAAAAGTTTGAGGTTTCTATGAGTTTCCATGGTACTCTACCAAGGAAGACAAAGTGAGACTCTGTGTCTCTAAATAAATAAATAAATAAATAATAAAATAAAATAAAATTGACCCAAAGAGATCACCAAAAATATATTTTATCTGACAAATTAATTAACATGGGTTAGGGTTAAGGTGTAAGGCAAAGACACAGAAGGTTATTTTGAGTTATGAGAATTAAAACAGTGAATAAAGAGACATCTTCAATTAAGATTTTGATCCGTAGAAAATAGAAGGTTTCTGAATGAGCTCAGTTTTGTACTTGGCTGCTTAAAGAACTCTTCTTCTCCATCGGAGAATTGTGAGATAAGTGCCTTACGGTGAGGCATAGGACTCGGGGATCCAGATTCCATTCCCAGTTTTAGAATGCAAGAGTAAGGAAACATGAAGAGCCCTCTGAAGGGGAGATGCTGAAGAAGTTGATCAGCTTTAAGTTAATGGCATGCTCACATCTCAACCAATGGACCCCCCCACCAGATCTTTGTCTACCCACAAGCGAGGAGGAGAAGGCAAAGCTGGAGGAAGGGGAAGAGGAGGGAAAGAGGAGCTTTGATAGGGGTCATAGTTAGGGAGACAATGGGGCCACAGTGGTATCAGTAAAGGATTAAAAGCTTTCTTGCATTAGTTCCTTTTTCCTGTTGCTATTTCTTTAGAGTCTTTCTTTTGAGACCTCCTGGCAGTTGGCCTTCTTCCTCTAGGGCAGTTAGCTTAACAAAAGGCTCTCAGGCTTGGCATGGGCCCCAGCGGGCTGTGCTCTAGAACATGGAGAAAAACACTATTACTTAAGCCAAGATTAAATTTGGCCCAGGATTAAGCATGGGCCTGGATTTAGTTTAGGTGCTGGGCTGGGAGGTCCAGATGCTTCATTATGGCTCATGCATAGCTTGGCTGAGCTCACAATGCTTAGGAAATTTATGTGAAAATTTGGGCCCAGAGTCCTATGATAAACACTATATGTTTGTTTTTTTTATTTTTATTTTTTCAGGAGCTTGAGCAACTGACCATAAATTTGGGGATTTGGTGTTACAGGAATTGCTCTTTTACTTTCTTCTGTGAAAGATGAACACTATACGATCTTAATAATTTGCTGAAAATTGTCTTTGCTGTTGCTGCCCAAACCAGAGAGGATTATTTGAGGAAAATGCGTTAAGAGCCTGGATTCTCTCAAAGAAATATGAGAGAGGGAAGTCAATCCTTCATGACAGTTTAAGAGATGGTCAAATTGACTTCAAGAACATGCAAGTGGTTCCAAATAGCAGGGAAGTACCATTCTAAACCTATAAGAAGGTACTTGATACAAGGGTATCTCATGTTCTCATGCCTGGATTTCCTTGGGAAGCCAATGAGCACAGCATATATGATGGAAAACAACCCTGAAGGCACAGGAGACGCTGATGGCCACGTCTGCAAAGGGATCAATTAGAGAGAAAAACTAAAACTGCTCTGGTAAAGAAAGAGTATGCAGAAGAGAAAGGGGCAGCCCAGTGTTCCTATAATTATCCCTTTTCTCTCCTGAATCACTGATTTTTCTTTCCATACAGCAATTCTCCTATAGTCTGATAAACATGTCACAGTATACCTCTCATTCTGTAAACAAACAAAAAAATCCAGTTTAGTTACTCTTTATCTCATTGGTATGTTCCATTTCTTGAAAGTACTCATCACCTGAAATGTTCTTGTATTTATTAATTTATTATTTGCCCTCCTATTCTAGGAAATATGTTCCCTGAGGGCAGGATCTGATCTGTCTTCTTCACTGCTATTTTGTTCTAGAATAGTATTTGTCACATAGTTGGGGCTCTTTTATTTAAATTTTTATTTTTTAACATTTCTTGATTGAATGCTTGAGGTTGCGTGGCATGAAGATATGAGATATAATTACCCAGGTAGAAATAGATTTCTTTCAAAGGTAATTATATGTTTTAAGGAAGATGAAATGGGCTGACCTTTGGCCCTAGGAAAAACAATTCCATAATTCTGTTGATTAGAGACCAGGGATAAACACATGCATACTTGTGGCCACTTTTCCATTTTGATTTTAAGATAGGCATCACTAATCTATTACAGCTCTTTCTGCAGGAAATGGTTACTGCCTCCCTGGTTACTGAATCCACAGAGCCAATGGAAGGATGAGATTTTACATGGAAAGACAGGTTTTGGAGACCTTACCAATATGGCAGGCCAAGGTTCTTCTATAAATAACATTGCCTGACCATCAACTGTAGAGTATGAATATGGAAAAGAGAAATAGTTGTATGGCTTTAGTTTTTTCTTTTCCAAACAAACCAAATGACACTACAATTCAGTCATCCCACATATACTGATCAAGAGAGCTCAGCATTTAGCCAAAACCCAGCTGAGAAAACCGGCTTCACGATATCCAAAAGAACAGAGACATACGTGCCCTACCGGCCATGACTGGGAGCTGTAACTCACCTTCTTAAAGAGTGGCTGGCTCCGGGGAAGTGCTGATAGGACACTGAGAATGAAAGGAAAGCATAGGTAAGACCAAGAAAGGGGAAACTCTTACCTATAACAGTTTCTGAATATTTTTACATGGAGAAGGAAGCAAAGAGGGTTGGGGCAGCAGCTGGCATGTTGCTTTTCACTACAGTGTGGGTAAACTGGCACTTCCTGCAACTAGCACAAGATCAACAAGCAAAGAAAGTCAACAAGTATTTACAAAGCCTACAAAGGCTTGCATGTGGACAAATGCCAATAAACAGTGTTTTCCATGGTTCTGCCTTCTCCCTGACCACACACCCAAAGCATTGCTCTTTATTTTCTTATTTGCACATGAATTGCCTCAAGAACTTGCGGACAACTGCTCATGGTCATGGAGGGGAACTCCAGTAAGACATAGACTTCTGCCCAAGGTAAGTGATGCGCTGTGCAGAATTCTTGTCAAGATAGTTAACATTGCCAAGCACACAAACAAATGAAACCGTACAGCAGAAGCAAAGTCTTCTCCCTGCTCTTGTCGCTGCTCCTGACCTCATGATTTAGTAAGGGAGCCCTGAGATGACCTGCCCAGGTAGGCTAGGCAAAGGACTTGGTTAGGCCTTGATTAGACACAGCTGTCTCCCTCCAGGAGAGGGAGAATCACCTGAGGCAGGACCTCATGAGTCTGAGAGAACGGGTTTGTATGCCTCCTCTGGGAGTGGCCCTGGATTCACAAAGGAGGTGATGGGTAGAGGTAGGGTGACATATCAAGAGAACCTGTTTACTCAGGAGAGTCTGTGGGAACTCTGAGGGAAATGAGTCATCCACAAAGTGCAGTGGAATAATACTGTCCACCTGTGGGTCCACTTGCCTGAGTCACTTGCCCATCATCTTCCCCTTCATCTGTTGTCCTCTCCCCTGCTCATTCTTCTTGGCTCTCCACACCTCACATGTCCTTATTCTTTAAGAAGCCATACCCTGCCCTGAATTCCCCCTCCACCTATCACATCATCTTTTCCCATACCCGAACTGCTTGGGCCACACTGTCTATAATGGCCACCTCTTCTAAATGTCCTGATTTCCAGACGCTCTTCAAGGCAAACGATGAACATTGCTGCCTTTAGTCCTCCCAACAATACAAGCAGTACCTAAGAGAGCTAGCTATTATCCACCGCATGTTAGGAAGCTCAGGGACATTACGTAACTTTCTCAAGGTCAAAAATTTTAAGTGTTAGAGATGAGATTTAAACCTAGTAGTACCTGCTTTTAACATCTATTCTTGAGGTTTCCAAAGTATGTCATTTAGAGGGCAAGAATTCCAGGAGATTTAAATAGGAGTGCCGTAAAAGAACTTGAAAAAATTATACTTGAAAAATACACATGTACTTGATCTTGTTATCACGAAAAAATCTGCTGCTAAAAATGGCAGCACATACCTGGCACTACCAGTACTTCTGATGAGAGTGCTGTTGGTTCTTCAGTCAAAGTTTGTCAGTGGGGTCCTCAGTCAATTTGAAGTTAGAAGTGCCCCCACTGTGTCTGAATGCTCCCTGAGATACAGATGATAGTACCTCCAGTTGGAGATAATTAATTCTAGGCTATAATTGTCACAAAGTCGAGGACTGTGTCTTTCTTATTATTACAGCCCTGGTGTATGGCTCATAGTTGGCCTTTAGTAGGTATTAGGAAGTCACCTAATGTATGAATGTGTGATGATTAATACATGGGCAGGACATTACTTAATCTGATCTCATTGATCGCCTCAACATGCATATGATATTATTCAATATTCATTATATTTTAAAATCAAATTTTGATCATTTCTTTTTCTTTTTCTTTTTTTTTTTTGAGACAGAGCCTCAAGCTGTTACCCTGGGTAGAGTGCTATGGCCTCACAGCTCACAGCAACCTCCAACTCCTGGGCTTAAGTGATTCTCTTGCCTCAACCTCCCAAGTAGCTGGGACTATAGGTCCCCGCCACAGCGCCCGGCTATTTTTTGGTTGTAGTTGTCATTGTTGTTTGGCAGGTCCAGGCTGGATTTGAACCCACCAGCTCTGGTGTATGTGGGTGGCACCTTAGCCACTTGAGCTATGGGCACAGAGCCAAATTTTGATCATTTCTTATAGCAATTAAACCATCAAACTCCTTTAATCCAAGCACCAAGTTTTCTGTCTCCTGAGCTCCTGTTGCTGCCCTATCTGTGCACTCCAAATTATAATAGTTTTTCATTTTTAAATGTTTGGGCTAGGACACATTCTGCAATACTTCTTATTAATGGTTACCAATCAACAAAAAGCATTAGGGTCTATTCTCCCATGAACAGTTCCGAGACCTCCAATATCCTCTTGTCCTTTTTATTCACTTGGCTCCTCAGACTATTCCCCTTGTCATATTGACTCCTTCAGAAAAATCTCTTCTTCTCAAATCTAAAGATACAATATGAACAGAAAAATAGATATGGACCACTGGTCACCACTCATGAGTTCACAGGTCTCCATTTTCAATCCTGAGTGAGGACACCAGGCACTGTGTCATCCAGGCCCCGCTGGCCTCTCCTCTGGCCTTTTCTGTGCCTGACTCCACGAGAATCTGTCTTTGTTGCTCCTTGCATATTCCCCTCTCTCATAGGTTTCAGTGTCTCTGATAGACAGGAGAACAGGCATTTATGGAAGGACAGGTGAGAAGGGCTGCAGTTCTGCCCCCAGAGTAGCCAGAAAGGAGGAACAAGCCATGGGGAAGCTGTCCTGACTCAGGCTGAGGGGCTATAGCAGGACTTGGGCTGCCAGAAAATCTAGGAGTGCAGCAATACGGGGACAAGATCTAGACAAGTTGTGGGCTGCAAGGGAGTTCGATGAGGCACAGGCAGAAGGAGCTTGGCGGAAGCAACTTGGAAACACAGGCATGAGGCCAAACATAGAGGCTTTCCCAGGAGCAAAGCCTGTCTATATAACCAGAGCAGTTGGATGCTTTCAGAAGAAGCTGGGACTGGTTTGGGGGCTTGAGAAAGGGTAGGATTTGTAGGGTTGAAAAGGAGATGACAAAACACTTCCTGTGAGGGAAGACTATGTGTTATTCAGGGATTTACACCAGTTTATGCATCTCTGTGTTCTGATTGGCTGAAATTACCCATGGACTAACTGGCCAAGCCATCAGGCAAAGATGCTGGTTCACAGGGGCAGCTGAGGGAGCTTCTCCTACAGGGAAGTCACCTGCTGCTGTCACTCATACTTTATAGGGTACCCGATGTTTCTACTTGTTCTAAACAAACTGACCACATCCAGTTCAGCAAGTGAGATCATGGTAAGCACAAAGGTTCTCTCTTTTAAAACAATCAATAACACATGTGTTGTGTGTATAATGTGTGCTTTGAACAAATAGAGAATACACCTCAGCCATGTGTGAAAGGAGAGGGAAATTGATTAGCCTTCCTCAACAAAGCTCTTGCCCATGGGAAACTTGAGATCAAAGGTCAAAAACTCAAATGTTTCCTGAGAAAATAAGATAAATAAAGCAACAAGACAATTCTTGATGCGACAGGAAATTGTGGAGACTCTGGCTAAGTTGAGCATTTGCATCCTATTTGAAAGAACAGCTGCTCTTCTCTCCCCTGCTTTGGATCCATGCAAAATGACAGTTCACTGTGACTGGAGATTTTCCAGTTTTTTAAGAGGACCCGGAAGTGCTGATTTTTTTGGTTAAAGACTTTCCTAATCTAAGTACACCTCCTGGTCAGGACTGTCAGTTTCCAGTCTCTGTCCTAGAGGCCACCTAGTTATGGAAGTCACCTGTGCCTGTGCTTACTTGTCCTGGAAGGAAAAGTAGACACCTGTAGGAAGAGGTGCAGACTCCCTAGTCTGACATGAAAGACCCTCACTTACTTCTCTAGACTTATTTCTCCCTATGCACCATTCACACTTTATGCTCCAGCCCTGCTGAGCTAACTGTAGCTTGTCTAATGTAGATGGAACAGAGATCCAACCCCCACCTTCATCTAAATCTTTAGGAAAATGGAATTTCACTGTAAAGTTGAGCTGAGACTGTGTGGAAATTTAAAAATATGTCCTTGTTGGAGAACATTCTCCTTAGTAAAGTATCATAAGAATGGAAAAGCAAGAAGCCATTGTTTTCAATATTAACATGAAGCCAGTGGATAAACAAATACACACCCACATAATAGAAAAACTCCATTAAATTCAAGTTGGGAGAAGGGGGGAGGACGGAAGGGACTGGTGTGCTCTCACCTAACAGGCACAATGTGAGGGTACCTGGCACGCCTCCTGGGTGGAGGGCACAGTTACAACAGGGACTTTCCCTAACAAATGCAAACAATGTAACCTAATCATTTGTACCCTCATATTAAATCGGAAATTGAGAAAAAGAAAATACAAGTGCAACATTTAATAAAATCATATTCAAAGAGGAAAAATTGTAAAGGAATCAAATGACCATTTGTGTTGACTATCAAATAGCGATTTTGCCTTATTCCTATAATGATATCATATGCAGTCATTAGAAATAAGAAAGGAAATCTGACACGGAAGAATATCTTCCACACATTAAATAAAAAGGACAATTTGATGGAAAAAAAGTCTTTTTTTTTTACGTTCTTTCCATTAGGGGTAGGTTTTTAAACTAATTGGGCTTTGTGACCAGCTCAACCCAAATAGTACCTGAAAATGATCTTATATCCCCGTAGAGTCTAGGTCATAAAGCGCAAAGCAGCTTTCACTTTGTTTGCTGCAACTCTCCCTCAAGCCCTCAGCTGCCAAGCAAGCAGGCTGACTGTCCTGAGGCTCCTGTGCTGTGAGGAAGCCCACACTAGCCTAGGGGAGAGATACCATGGAGAATTTCTTAGGGGACATAAACAGAGAGAGAGGCTCCACCAGCCCACAGGTGCGCCAGCCCCCTGCTGTTCTAGCTTCAGGCACTGTCTGACCAGCTGCCTGACAGACCCTGAGCCAGACTGCCTGGCTGAGCCCTGCCTAAATTCCTAACTCATGAAAATTGTGAGTAATAAAATGATTATTACTGAAATTAGCCAGTAGGTTTTGGAGCGATTTGTTATGGAGAACAGACTCAAAGTAGAACTCAAAGTTTAGGCAGGGAGGAGGCAGCTCTAGTCTAGTGCCTAGTCTAGTCTGGTGTCTAATTCTCTGCACTGGAGTCTTCACTTACTGGCTAAATGCCTGGTATTTTCCCCAGTAAATTCCAGAGGGAGCCAGGGTGACCAGCTGACTTAGTTACTACTATCTGTATTGAATGCCCCCCAGCCAGCCTGAGCCTTTGGGTTAGGTGCCCTCCCATCCAATCAGCCACTCTTGTTGAAGATCAACCTATTACCTGTTTAGGGGCCAGTGGTCATGGCTTGTGCTCTATGCCTTAGAATCTTCCCTGCTCCAAATAGCTCCTCATCTTTTCAGTCCTATTTCTTCATTATCTTCTTCATGAAGCTTGGTCATTCCCCTTGAAGCCCCCCTTCATTTGGACTTTTTGCACATTGCCCCACTAGAGCACTTGCCGGTGTCCCCACCCATCTCTCCCACAAGGTTGACAGTTCCTGCAAGGCTGGGCCCAGGCCTTATTCATCTCAGCAACTGGTGCCAGCCTCTGCTGCAGGCTCATAGCATGGGCTAGATAAATCATTGCTAAAACATGAATAGATGTGTTTAGTTGAAAGAGGAGAATAGGAGACATAACATCAGCTACTCTTGAGCTTGGAATGCTTTTGATGTCTGAGTTGAGAGGCTAGGTTTTGTTTCACTGCCTCTTAGAGGAGTTGATACTGGCTCATTGATTATGTCATTCTGTTACCTGCAATAGGAACAGATTGTATCCTAAAAGTGTGTCGTCTGGAGCTGGAAGCACATTTTCCCTCACAGAAACAATGATGCAAGTCAATGGTTTTTGAATGAAAAATAAAGCAAACCTCACAAATCATGAAAAACTTTCTACAAAAGAAACAAACCAGGAAACCCAGTTTTGAAGTTAACATTGTACTGGACTCTAAACTTTGGAGAGACAGGGGAAGAGAAGAACTCTGTTGGGGACCACAGAGTTTCCACACAGATAAAGGCACTCAGGTGTTATTGCCCCAAAGATACCAGCTAAAGTATGTGGAATGGGGAACCAGAAATACACTTAATTAAAAAAAAAAAAAAAACCACTATTGGCTCGGGGCCCATAGCTCAAGCAGCTAAGGCACCAGTCACATACACCAGGGCTGGTGGGTTCAAATCTGATCAGGGCCTGCCAAACAATGACAACTACAACCAAAAAATAGCTGGGCCTTGTGGCAGGTGCCTGTAGTCCCAGCTACTTGGGGACTATTTTGGCCATGCCTGGTGGCTCATGCCTATAACCCTATCCCTCTGAGAAACCAAGGCCAGTGGATTGCCTGAGCTCAGGAGTTTGAGACCAGCTTGAGCATGAGAGAGATCCTGTTTCTACTAAAAATAGAAATAAACTAGCTGGGCATTGAGATAGGTACCTATAGTCCCAGCTACTTGGGAGACTGAGCCAAAAGGATTGCTTGAGCCCAAGAATTTGAGATTGCTGTGATCTATGATGCCACAGTTCTCTACCCAGGGCGGCAGAATGATACTGTCTCAAAAACAAAAACAAAACAAAAACAAAAAACCCCATCTACTATTTTGTTTCAACAGGTAACATACCACAATGATAGTGCAGCTTTTATAATACTTTTAGATTTTAGTAACAGTGCTTTTACTTTAAAATTACTGTCTATGGGAAGTGTTGAACAAACAAAACCACATAGTTTTCTTTACCCAGACTTCATGCACAGTAAGCTTTGCTTATCATTCCACACATTATTTTGAGTCTAGCTATTGTCTCCCGTCTCTAACTTCTTGACCTATTTTTAGGTCCAGAAGCTTTAAAAAAAAAAAAAAAGACTGTCCAGTGAGGACCTACTCCCTGGCAGCCCTGAGGGGGGGGGGGGTTCACTGGGGCCTCAGCCTGGGATTAACACCCCTTCAGGGGGATTCCAGTCCACATTCTGTAAACCTTCCTTCCCTCCTGGTGAGGCCAAAGGCTGCCCGGTCAGACGTCAGCTGGCCTGGCCTGCGAGGGCTGAGAAGGAGCCGTGGCCATCAGTCTCTCCTGATTCCTTCTCCCTTGTGCCTGTAGTTTGGTCCTATACTTCCGACCCCAAGCAGCCCTAGAACTGCCACCCCTGCACCTCCATCCAGCCCCCAGCCCTAGGCAGGTCCTTGGGGAACAGCCAGTCTTGACTTTTTGTCTTTGTCCTGACCAAAGTACAAAAAGCAGATGAGAACTGACAGTAACTCAATCTACCTAGGAGGCAGGGGGATGGGATGAACTTGGTCTTTGGAATAAGAGACTGTGGTTCAAATCCCAGTTCTGAAACCAGTTTGCTGTCTGACAAGGGCAAGTCACATACCCTTTCTGAGCTACTTTTTCTCCTCTATGAAATAGGCAAAAGGAGAACAATCTACCTTGGAGAGCCTGGTGCAATGTGGTCTGCACCACCCTTCACAAATGTGTGTTGTGGCCTTGTCCTCAGCTTGTCAGGAAGTCCCACCAGCTGGGGAAGAGTTTCCCTCTGGATCCCTTTGTGCTCTTGGGGTCAAGGCCTTATAACCCCCTGGCAGATGGTGAGTTCCTGGAGAGGCTGTATAAGGAACTTACGGGCGAGAGTTGGGGAGAAACACATGGTGTATGATCTCATCTAGTGGAGGGTGGCGCAGTGGTCGGACATTCCTCAGGAAGGTCCATAACGTGGGGTTAAAAATGCTGACACTGAAGTCAAAACTCTTGGGTCCAAATCCTATCTTTTCCAAAGACCAGCTGAATATCGGTTTACTCATTTGTTAAGTGCTGAAGATGAAAATGATGACAATTATGAATGATGACAGCAATGACACTTATCTCCTCAAGTAGATGGAAGATGACATGAATTGATGCACATGAGAATGGGGCACCCTGGATCTGCTCACCAGGGTTAGCTGCTACTGCCAGGATGTTCGTTTTGACTTCCTTTGTTGCTAGTGATAGAAAAATCAGGCCCTCTAACAAAAGGCTCCCCGGGTCCATTTCTTTCTTTGTTTTCTTAGCCTTTAGATTTTTTTCTACTAAAAGTTTATATAGGTTGTAAATACTCAATGTAGACATTTTATAAGATGTAGAAAGGCAAAAAGAAGAAAGTGAAATCACATGTAATCCTACCACCCAGAGATATTGTGGGAAGAAGATAACAATACAACATTTTGATGTATTTCCTTCTAGAATATAGATATTTACAATCATTTTACATCTCATAGCATGTAAAAATTAGAGCCTATTAAAATGTGCAGCAGTCACCTATAGTAAAACCTTGGAATTTGTTTACTGCCCATCAGAGTGATCATTGTGGCCCACTAATGTGTTATGGAGCACTGGTTCTCAAAAGGTGACCTCTGGACCAGTAGTATCACTTAACACTTGAAAGAAGTTCAAACTGCCTGGCTGCATCCCAGATCTGCTGAATCTAAAAGTATAGAGTAGGACCCATCAATTTGTATTTTAACAGACCCTAAAGGACCACTTAAATTGGAAAACCACTCTTAGAAATCAAAGTTCTGGGCTCGGTGCCTGTGGCTCAAATGGCTAAGGTGCCAGCCATATACACTGGGCTCGAATCCAGCCCGGGCCCGTCCAACAACAATGATGGCTGCAACCAAAAAATAGCTGGGCGTTGTGGCGGGCGCCTGTGGTCCCAGCTACTTGGGAGGCAGAGGCAGGAGATTCGCTTGAGCCCAGGAATTGGAGGTTG